>CM054932.1:2622644-2723994 GCA_029168755.2 Tillandsia fasciculata
GCGATTATAATTGACGGAGCTTCTGTTATTTTGCTTATTAATATGTCGACGACATGGTGGTCGCCGGAATAATAACAAGGGCAAGATATCTATCCTTTGAGAGACCAAGTTAGCCGGTAAGTTCGATATGACGGGACTTAGGAACTGTGATATCCAAATACGGAGGATGAAAGGTATACGGGAGAGAAAGAATAGGAAAGTTTGTTTCAAGAAGAGTTATGTGGAGAAGGGTGTCTGAGGCGCTTCAAACTGCAGAACGCAAAGCCTGTTTTACCCCGTTCCTATTCATCTAAAATGTCTGGCCGAGCAATTTTTGCAAATCTTGCACGGGTACGGAAAAGCCGAGAAAAGGCCGACATGGCTCGGGTTACCATAGTCATACTGCCGTAGGGGCCTTTGTCTTGCCATGGTGTGCCGAGATCCCTGACATTGCCAAGCAGTGGGAGCAGTGTGTCGGTATATGGCGGATATCCAGGTTGTGACATTGGAATGCAGTGTGAATGGTTAATTCTCAGATATTTGAGAGGTACTGCGATTTCTCACTCTGTTATGGTTTCTGCGGGTTTGGAGGCGTCGGATATGTGGATGCAGATTTCACAGGAGATAAAGACAGAAGAAAGTCTACCACGGGTTATGTTTTCTCCATGGGCGGTGGTGCTATTAGCTGGGAGTCGAAGCTTCAGTCGGTAGTCGCTTTGTCGACGACGGAGGCGGAGTACATAGCAATGACACATGCTTGTAAGGAGGCTATCTGGCTAAAAAGACTTTTAGGAGAATTAAAAGTGAAGCAAGATGTGGTGAGAGTGAACTGTGATAGTCAAAGTGCAATACACTTGGCGAAGAATCCGGCGTTTCACTCTCGGACGAAACACATTGATATTCGTTATCACTTCGTGAGAGATGTGGTGGATGAGGGTTTTATCTCATTGTTGAAAATTCACACAGATGCGAATCCAGCGGATATTTTAACGAAACCGGTGACTCGAGAGAAGTTCAATTGGAGTATGACTTCTCTAGGTCTTGGAGCTACATGAGGAGAGTGGGAATTTGGCAAGATCTTCAATTTTGTGTTTTATGAAATTCGGCACATGTTTTTAAGTGGGAGAATTGTTGGATTATGTAAAATCATGTTTCGAGTCCATATGATTTGATCCAATCTTATTCCTAAAGATTAGGGATGATTTAGGAATATCTTAAAGATAATTCTTAAGAGAATATGGACGACGACTAGAAGTGATTTAAAATCTCGGATGGACGGTGGAGATCGTTTCCTATTAGAATTAGGTTTTTAGAGTTATATTAACTCTTGCGATTCATCTTTTATTTTTTAGGGCTTCATTGAAAAATCCTAATTGAGAGAAAAAACGTGGAGAGCCTCCGTGAGAGAGTTTCTTGTAATCCAATTTTATTCTTTGTACTTTTGTGCCGTGGATTAATCGAATAACACATTGAGGTGGTCTTGCCCGTGGACGTAGGTTGACACATTGTTGGCCGAACCACGTAATTCTCGTGTCCTTGCATTCCCTTATTTGTTTTATTTCTTTAGTTATTATCGTGCTTGTTTTCTACAATCGTTTTCGCCTATTTTCATCTACGAAAGATTCTGTTTCCGCTGCGCTCGTGTGCTGTGTGGGTTGAGGTGTGCTCGGTAACCCCACGACCGGTCCCCCTTCATATATTATATATATATATATATATATATATATATAGATATATATATATATATATATATATATATAATTCAAAAATCAAAATTGAAATTGAATTTGAAATTCGTATTCAAAATCTACATTTGAATTTGAAATTGAATTTAAAATGTTCAATTCAGAATTAAATTTGAATTTAAATTTTGAGTACTAAATTCAAAATTTGAATTTAAAATTAGAATCCAAAATAAAATTTTAATTTTAAAATTTAAATTCAAAATCTAAATATAAATTTAAAATTAAATATAAATATAAATATAAATTAATGATTCAAATTACATTGAAAGCAATTTGAAAATTCTGAAAGTATTTTTAGATTTTTGGCATTTGGGAATAGAGGATGACCATGCCTCTCCACTAAGATAATATTGTCCTTTTAAAAAATTTTATTTTATTTTAAAATAAAATTAACCGACCGTACTAAATAATATTATTCAAATATAATAAATTTTATACATCAATAAATACGACCTCACATATATGTCAAAGGTCATTATTTATTTTTATTTTTTTTAAAAAATAATACGTTACTTGTTTAATTCATAATAAAAATAAATTAAATAGTAAAAACGAGATGTCTCAAAAGAAACAAATAAAAAAAAATAAAAATTCAATCCCCCGGACGAAAAATTTCAGAACATCAACTCGAATTCTTCCACAGTAAAACAACTTTACCGACCAAATCAGCTTTACTGACCGACCCTAGCAAAGGCCATTATTTTCAAACATCCATTTATTATTATTGTTTCCTTCACAGTGTAATCCCATATTCCAATACCACTCCTCCTTAATTAATTACCTGTGAGAAAAGTAGAAAACTATGGAGCCTCCCCCTCTTCTCTTCCTCCTCTGCTCAATACTCCTCGTCCTCCTCCGCCACACCCCTACATCAAAATCCGACCCCTCCGTCAACTGCCCCACCAACGCGAACTACACGTCGAACAGCACCTTCCAGTCTAACCTCAACCTCCTCCTGTCTTCCCTCCCCTCCGACGCTGCCCCCTCCGGCTTCTACAACAAAACGGTCGGTCGAAGCGGCACCGACCAAGTCTACGGCCTGGCGTTATGCCGCGGCGACGTCTCCTCTGCCGACTGCAAGACCTGTTTGAATACCGCCGCGCAAGATGCCGTTGTAAAGTGTCCGCACGGCACGTCGAACACCCTGTGGTACGACTACTGCATGCTGCGCTACTCCAACCAGAGCTTCTTCGCCGTCGCTGACAGCTCGTTCCGGATATACATATCCTACACGCAGAACGTCACTGATCCGCAGCTGTTCGATGACCAGCTCGGGCAGCTGATGAATAACTTGGCCACGAAAGCGGCCTATGGGTCCGGGCAACCACCGTTATTCGCGGTGGGGCAGGTCAACTTTACGAGCTTTAATAACATATACGGGCTGGTGCAGTGCACGAGGGATCTGTCGCCGGCCGACTGCTATGGGTGCTTGACGACTTACATCGGGAGCATCCCGCAGTGCTGCAGTACGAAGATCCGCGGGAGGATTTTCGGAGAGAATTGTATCGTCCAATTTGATTCGGCTCCGTTTTATACTTTGGCGGCAGCGCCTCCTCCGCAATCGAGTGGGACGAGCGCGGTGATGCCGCCACCGCCGGCAGGGTCGGGTCAGAATACGGGAAGTGGAGGTAAGTCAAAGTCCTTTTCCCGCGTTGACTTTTTACTATGGGATTTGCTATTTGGGTGGTTGCAGAATTGCAGGACATTTTCCCCCCGCACTTTGTTACGTTCAAGAGTCGTCCGCTAATAAAGAGATGTTGCTTTCAATTGCTTTCAATGTAAACAATACGGTCTTCAACTTGGTATAGAAAAATAATCTTTTGAATGACTCCGTTCATTTTCTTTAGAATGAACTCAGCTAACTATAAATGTAAAAAAATTAGCTTCAAACATTAAACCTCATATATCAATTATTAAATCCTTAGTCAATCATAGTTGGTACAGTCGGCAACAAATGTGAAAAAATTGGAAGTCATAAGCATATTTTATATACAAATGAAAGTTTTAGTAGTAATCGAAATCAACTAACTTATTCTGCATGATTCAATTTATTAATAATTTGACTCTTTTTTAAAAAAAATCAACAATTCGACTCTTTATTAATAATTCAACTCGCTTTGATGTTACATGTTATTAATAATTCAATTTATTAAAATTGATTATATGAATGAATTGAATCCAAAATTCTATTTCGTTTGATTTCGAGAACCAAAAAGGATCACGTACCCTTTGGTGCAGGAATTAATGGAACTGCAAAGACAATTATTATTGTTGCCATCTCTGCGGTTGCTGCTGCATTGTTGCTCCCCTCTGCTATCTATCTCTGCCTGAGAAAAAAAAAGAAACAAATAAAACCAGTTAGAAATGCTCTGATCAGTAAGTTCCATACATAACTATATTTAATTCAACACACACAGCGAACATAAAACTTAATTTATGTACTAAGACCGTGATCTTCATGAAGCAAATGGAGGAGATGAGAAGGAAATTAGAAGCGTGGAATCTCTATTGTTCGATTTGGCCACTATAAGAGCTGCCACAGGCAACTTTTCAGATGCAAATAAATTAGGAGAAGGTGGATTTGGACCCGTGTATAAGGTGAATTCTCCACTTTTAAGTGCGCACATTCAATTACTTAATTTGCAAAAGATAATAAATTTAGTTTATGTGTTCGTTTCCTCTTCTCTATTGAATGTTCTGAATGTCAAGAATTACTAGTATCACGTCCCGGAGTCGAAACTGTGATCCGAACTCGCCAACAGATTCGCCGCCTATGCGAAAACCTCGCGTAGGCGAAGCGTCCAACCTGCAAAGAAAAACTATTACAGCTAAACAGATGTCAGAGTTGTAAAATAAAACTGCTGTAAAATTCAAAACCAACCATCTGTACAACTGAAAATAATGATACAATATCCATCTCCCATAAGTGATAATCATACAATATCCTCAAATACAATAACCCAGAACTCAAAAAGGAGGTAAACCGAAATAATACATCAGTGTACAGGCTCTCAGTACAAGTCAGATCCTCACAATACAATAATCTCTCAAAAGCAGAAAAAAACTAATCTACTGACTGTACTACAAATCACCAATATTGTGGTACAGCTACTCTCCAACGACAGGTAGGGATCTAGCTCGCGACTCTCTCGCCTGGAACAGCAACAGTAGAATCAGCATCTCCCACAGATGACTCTGCAAAACAAAGGAGAGGAAAGAAAAAGGAGGGGGAGAACCTCCAACGGGTGTGAGAACTACATCAACACGTAGTTCTCAGTGGGTACCGCCATCAAGCCCGACGGTCTGCCCACTAAGTTTACTAGAGGCATAAGATAACAATGCAGTAAAAACTGAACAAGAAAAGCTGGAGATACTCTACAGCTACCATGCCTCTATCTAAATGCTCAATGGGTGATACAGAAGAAAATATATGCAACTAATCGCACCCAAGGTGCTCAATCGACCCAATCAAACTGACTGACACATAGGGTCCAGTCAAGCCTGTGCCCACCTACTGCCACACATCCACAAGAGGACGGGACTTACGTAGGGCGTCCCACACGGACTAACTCACCCATCGCGCAAAACCGCCTCAACAGGTCCATCATCGCATCCACTGCGAAAATTGCCTCAACAGGCCAACCATCACATCCACTACGGCATCTCAGGGGGCGCGACCCCAACTGAGGAAAACGGTACGGCATAGAGTATCGAACATTGGCACATGCAGGCTATAGTCAAAATTCACGCTCACTCTCAGAACGGGAGGACTCAAGATCCCTAAATATCTCGCACAACAGTCGGAGTACTCTCAACGACTGAGCTAACAAGCTCTCACGAATCTCGAGACACTAGCGACCACCACCAACTCGTGGCACTGAACTCACTGACTAGAGATACTCCACAGCCGGGAACGACCCACAACTCAGGGCTAACAAAACTAGTCGGACAACACTCAACGACCCGGGACCACCGTCAACTCTAACGGTTCCCAACGATACTGACCGAAAGATACTCGACGGCCCGGGACCACCGTCTAACCAAACGGCTCCCAACAACACTTGCACAGGTCTAATCTCACATACCAAACTCCACTCAGCCCCCAGGCACGAGTGCAATAATGTCCCACCGTAACCTGACCACTCGGTCCACTACCCAGGCGAGAAAAATCTATGTCCAGGAAAAGATGCAAAGTGTAGGATGTCTAAAGCATAAAAGAACCTAGCATAAGTGAAGGTTCTCTACTAGTCTGGTTTCAACATGCATCATATGACGGGGTGCTAGATCAAATTTCAATAATAGCATTTAAATAAACTGAATCATAAGCAGGGAACATTAATAGATATGATTACCAAAATCAATCAAAATAAGCCTCATCTCCCTAAACATGCTCTCAACTAGCATAGGTGAATACAACCATTAAACATATATATAATATCTCGAAGGTACCCAACATGTACAATAAATCATGTAAGCCTCTATCCACATGAACTATATCATTCTTATGCTTACATCTCAATCTTATAGGTTGTACATTAAATTGTGCATGCTATCAATCACATAGTATAATGCTTCCCTTAGATAAGCTTTCATTGATCATAATCATGGATATCTAAATCTTGCAAGTTTTATCAGGCATAACATGAATATCATATCTTGCAATTCCTCAAACAAGTACTATTTACCAAGCTCACCTCTCAACGACATATTGGTACACTAAATATGGATGCATTCTAACAAATAGAATTAGAGAACCGTCCACCGATTCTGGAGATGAAGCAACCCACCTGAATCGCTTTCCGCAGGCAAAGCTGAAGTCGGTGAAGTGCGTTGTCACTCACTAACAAAATCCGCCGAAACTGCACCCTCGGTACTTAGCCGCACAAGCCTCTGCTCCAACCAATATCATAACCACAACACACTAATCAAAACCCCACACACACCAAACAGCGTTTGCTGTTTTTACCAACCAGTACAAAGAAGGGGCTTTTTTACCTACGTGCAGTCCTCCAAAAAATCCAGAAAAATTACGGTTGCGATCCTCGCGACGAGCAAATCCAAATCGAGTATTTATACACCTCGTTCCGACACCTGTAGGCCAAGAAACAAATAGAACATCGCGGTACGCCAATCAATTCACAACTCACATTTCTGCAGAAATCAGTCCCAAAGAAGCTTAAACATCACCTTTGAAAAGACCTCCAAAAATTCCGATAAAAATACGGGTAGGTTCCTCTCGAAGCGTAGATGTCGATCGAGTCCTTATACGTCTCGTTCCGATGCTCGTAGGCCGCGAAATCCCAACAATACTCCACCGCTGTCCAATAGCTCGCAGCGGTACAAGGGGTCAAAAGATACCTCAGGAACCATGCCAAAAACCCAAAATAAAGCAAAGTGATCAACATGAAAATCGAAGGCGTACCTCTCGTGAACGCGCTGCCAAAAAAATCAGCTCAAAAGTCCATCGGGGTAGTAAACCCCGCACTGAAAAGCGATGGAAGGAGCAACAAATGAAGGAGCGTAGAAGTTCGCCGCGTCGCAGAAAACGATGATGCCGCGGCCTCCAAAAAATCCTGGAATCCACCACAAGATGAAGAACACAAGGTAGAACAACTTTGCTAAAGACCTCACAGGGAGAGGAGCTCGGGAAAAGGCCCATACGCGCAGCAAAGAAGGCTATTTATAGCCCAAACAGAACAATCCAGAAATGCCACTTGTGTCCCCGATTTCATGCGACCGAATCCTTCGGGCGGCTACAATAACCCAAAATGTACCCCAAACCATCAGCGTCCGAATCCACACCATCGCGCCACGTGTCCCCGCACAGCAAACAGCGAACACGGCCAACCCGCTCGCGACACTTGGACGCGCCCACGCGCCCGCCTCGCCCGCATCAGCGCCTCGGTCGGCGCGCCCACATGCGCGCACGCCGCGCTGCCGGTGCCCACGCCGCGCACGCATCCCGAGGTACCTGTCGCCCTACTCCGTGGACCGCGCCCAGTGCACCATCCAATCGCCTGCCGCCATCTATCCACCCCGCGCCAATAGGAAGACGCCACGAGGCACACCACCCACGCTGCACCGCGCCTGCTCCGCTCCTCGCGTGGATCGAGTGCACGTGGACCGGCCAACCTGCGGCCGCCACGTGGCCCCGCCCTGGTCCACGGCTCCCCGCGCGCTTCTGTAGACCGTGCCTCGCGAGCCGGCCAACCGGGAGTCGCCACGCATCCTTCCCCCGGTGCACGCCCAGCCCCGTGGACCGAGCGGCCGGCGCCGCCGTGCTCCGCCGCCTGCCCATCGCCGCCGGCGCTGCCCCGCCGTCGGAACAGTACCCCATGCCTCGAAATCCATGTTTTAACATCCGGGCTCCAAAAAATACAAGCAAATTATCCATTTTCATCGTTTTCGCGCACTGAATCCAAATCTGATGTCCGTTTTGCCCAATTCCACTTCTAAAATTTGTCGAAGGCACCCAGCTAAGTAATCTTAATCCAAATTTCGCGCTAGGTCCAATCCTGAGGTCCGATACGCGCACAAACACCTCCGACACACAGCCTAGGCCTCCAGAAGCCGCTAGTCCAATAGTAATCCTCTCGCGGGGATTCGGGTCCTCACAACTAGACTCTAATAATTTTACCTGTTAGAAAACAATATTTTAATTTTTTGTATCCTTGGTGGGTGGCGAGGGGTCTGCGCCCTCCTTTTCGTATAAAGAGGCCCTCCTTCGGCAGAGTCCAATCAACCCCTCTTCAGCCACAGCCTGCATACGGGATCGTGAGCGTAGAGTGAAACGGGAGCATCTTCAGTGGAAGGTGAAAGCTGGTGGGGATCGGGTGGCCGGCAGGTACTTTAGATGCCTGGCTAGAGATCATCAAGTCAGGAATTGTAGTGATCCGTTGACAGCTATCAACCAAGCTGGAAGAACGGATGTACATCGACGAGGACGTCGATAACTTGGGTAGGGGAGTCTGTCACGTGTCGATTGTGTTGGTTCGATCGTGACATCCTTGGGGGCCACTTTTGGAGGACATTTGGTAGGCATTTGGGTTGACAGAGTTACGGGATTGCGAACTTGGGACAATCCGTCAGGGTTGAGCCGTGGGCGAACCAACGGAGGGAATTCCCTAGCAATGGCCCATGCCATGACAAGGAAAATGGTGCCGCATGCGGGGTTTCAAAACGTACCCCTCGCTGAGCACCTTTGTACCCCCGGGATGCCAAAGGGGTGGATGCCTCGTGGGTTATATAGAGGAGGGGTTGGACACTTGCGAAGTAGCCCCGACTCTCCCATTGACCAATAGGACATAGGTCATCCCTTGGCGAGCGGAGTCGCCAAGCCTAGGTTCGTGTGAGCGGGATTCGATGGTCGATGAGCACACGGGCTTAGAGTAATGCCAAAGACACGAGGTCGACGGCATTACGGAGCGGGGTAAGCCAAGAGGCTTTGCCTCTAGGTTCGCTTGCACTACCTTATGCCGTTTCGGATCTCTGTAGTGGAGCGAATGAGCGGATGAGGGACAGTCTTGCGAAGGTTGGTCCGCCTCAATGGACAAGGCTTGCGAAGGCATGTATGTGCCGAGCGGGGATTCGTGAGGTGCGAGGCCTACGAAGTTTGCGAGGCGAAGGAACGGTCGGTCCGCCGTAATGGATAAGGCTCGCAAAGGCAACGGTGCCGAGGGGGGATTCGTGCGGCGCGAGGCCCACGAAGTAGGAAGAGACAATCGATGTTGGTTTTCGTAAATTGAGCCATGGAGAGGACCGAGGGTGTTAGGGGCCAGGCATGGCCGTCCAACGGAGGTGCCGAATGGCTAGCGAAGCGGAGCGAGGCCGATTCGATTGTGGGCGACATCCGTCAAGCAAACCTTGGATATTCGGCCGAGTGTGTTGGCGGCCGAACATGGTCGTGCAATGGAGGTGCCAGGGGGTTGGCGACGCGGGAAGAATGTCGCTAGGTTGGCAAACCCTTGTGAAGGGAACACACGCGGGAACAAGTAGTGTGGGGTATTCGGGAAGCGGACCTTGGACCGAATCGGAAGCGATGACGGAACTAGGTGGCCGGCGGAACGGGACAGGATCGACTCGATTATGGATCCTGTAGTGGAAATTGAGGGGCGGGGGGTGCCTTGTCAAGGTAATGGGCTGGCGGACGGGCGAGATGCGTGAAACAGGTCGCTCGGTTAAGCAGACGAGTGGAACGCGCAAGGACAGCTCGCTCGGGCCCATTCGGATGGACTAAGTTGTGAGAACTTGTATTGTCCTGGATGCTTGCTTCGGAGGCAAAGGGGCATTCGGTTAAGTAGCACTCTCGAGGAGAGTTTGTCCGGCTAGGCAGAATATACTCGGCTTGAAGGCCAACCTCGTTGGCGGGGTTGTTTGTTCAGAACTCGCGGAGTTCGACGAGGGGTTCGACGTAAGGCGCGGCGCCGGACAGTCAGGCTCGTGGAGGAGCATGCTTGGTTAATGCTTGAGTTGTGATCCCGCTGTTTATGTTCGAGGGCGTGTCCGTTGCAAGGAACTCGGGAAGGCTGGCTCAGGTGTGCGACACTTGAGCGCCGCACGGGGTAATTTTAAGGCGAAAAAGCTGGCCCCGTGACAAGTGGTATCAGAGCTAAGTTGAGCTCATGGGTTAAAGATTTGGCCGGAATGTGAGACCTTGGCAGCGAAGTTGGGGTGAGTGGAATCACTCTAACGAAGGTACTAGGCGTCGGCGAGGCACTGTGGCGGTACTACGGTTGTGGGAGATGCGGAGTCAGAGTGTGGCGGACTCTAGTACGGTACTCGTGAAAATGGCTAAGTCCTAAGTCGTGTGGCAGACGACAAGGCAAAAATTGGGAGAATCATTAAGTGGTCCGTGGTCGCGGTTACCATGGAGTTGGATTAGGCGGGTGCCTAAGGAACTTGAGCTCGTGAAGTTGTGTTTGCGGCTTAGGAAAGGGGAGGAACACATTGAGCGGCAATGTGCTTTCGAAAGTGCGGTCTTGCAGCGAATGAATCTCTAAAAAGGAAGGATTGGGAGGCGGCACATGTAGAAAAAGGATTTACTTCGTAGTGACTGAGTTTGAGAATCCGAACGAAGAGGGTCAGTGGTAGTAACACTTGCGCATGGCAAAGTTGTGAAGGGGACCAAAGACTTCTCGTCGGGTAAGTACTCATATCTCAGTACCAGAAGATCGATGGGGAGGTCGATTACTCTTTCAGTGTGTACCCATGAATTGGATAGGGTTATCTCGATGCGAGAAAGAGATCGCAATTGAACCTTTACTTCTAGGATAAGGAGAAGAGTTTGCATCTGGGCAGGGCGGTGACAGCGTCGTTTGCTCGGAGCAGCATCCACGTGTACAATGGACGGATGACGTGGATCCCGCTGATGGGTGTAGTCAAGATTGTGGTAGAACCGAAACTCGCACAGCGGAAGTGGGCATTGCGAATGCATGGATTTGGTCTGAGTGCGCTTGGCGGTGCTTGCGACTCAGGGTGGGGGAGCACATTTGAGCCGAATGTGTCCCGATGTTTGGTGATTCGATAAAGGGATCTTGTCCAAGGAACGTGGCAGATAAAACACACATGACAGAAGAGTTCACTTCGTGGAGCACAAGTTGGGAACCAAGACTGGGCAAGTCCGTGGCAGTAACAGCTAAGCTTTGGGCTAGATTGTGAAGTGGGCCAAGGGTTGCTGGATGGTTTGGTGTTTTTCACTTGGGACGAGAAGGCCGATGGGGAGATCGGTTGCTCTCGATGGCGTGGCCACAGGTTGGACGAATGGGACTCCCTATTCGAGTGGATCAAATGATGAGATTGGACTTTGTTCAGAGGAACAAGGTAATGAGCTATGTTCGGGAAAAGCAGTGGCAGTGCTAAGGTCTCGAGATAGCGGGCACGCATCCGTACGGGACGGATCGTGTGGGCTCTGCTGGCAGATAGCAAAGGTTGTGTGAGGGCCTGAGCTTTTAGAGCAGAGAGACGTGGACTCGAGTATAGACGAAGAGTCAAGTCAAGACACTCGGGTGGACCTTGGTCCAGGATTGCCTAGTGACATATTGCTGGGAGGGGAAAGACACAGTTGTCAACTCAAAGGGTCGAGGTATCGCAATTTGTGAAGGGGTGGACATTAGATGGTGACATTACCGTTATCAGCAGTTGCGAGAAAGACTAGCAGATGGGTTAAGCTTGGGTTCCGTTCAGCGGCTATCGCGAAGGTGATTGCTGGAGGTATGGAGGACGGCAAGTTTGAGCAATGGGAACGAGGTGTCGTTAGTCTCGAACTTGGCCGAGGACTTTGGTGGGGAACCGAAGTCGGGTTTAGCAAAAGCCTAGAGGGCGTGGACTTGAGCGACCGAGAGTACAGAAGCCAAAGGTGCTAAGCAGCAACGAGTAGCGAAAGTGCGGAGCAGTCAGGAGGCATGACAAGAGTTCATGGTAGAGCAAGTAGATGTGCGAAGTAGCCGAGGACAAGCTTGCCTCGATGAAAGATTCGAAAACTCGTAAAGACCATGGTCATGGCTTGACGTTATGTGATTACGGGGGCATTTGTGAGGCAAAAGTTGTGTATGGGAAAGGCACGAGATGGGCGTAAGTACTCATGGATATTGGAAGGGGTTGGATGTTGATCTGGCCCGACCGTAGTTTGTGTATAGGGAGTTCCAGGGTGGGGAACCCTATATTAATATTGTGACATTTCGTGGTGGAGAAGCGAAGCCGAGCTGCGAGCTGATTCGCGTTGGACGCTCCAAGACGTGGGACGTTTGGAGTTTGACCTCGGAGGGAGCGAGGGAGGGCCACTCTACTGAATTTTAAAGAAACCCGTGCACGCTTGGGATGGGTGTATTCGCGGAGCATACCGAGTGCACTGGTTGGTCCGATAGCGTTCTGGGAAGAAATCGCTAGCTGGAAAGGGATTTCCCTGTGAGGGAGGCACAAGATTGGCTACTAGATGCAGGAAACTTGGGTTAAGTAGAGGTGAAAGGGACAGAGGGGCCGAGTAGCACCTCGAGAAGGACCGAGTTGCAGAGGAGTGCCAGTGCCATCTGGGTAGTAGTGAGCAGACGACCAGGTTAACATTCTAGTTCCGTGGAGGAGTTTTGTGGTGCGGGGGAGGCATCCGAAGCTGGGGAACTTCAACTCAAGGGGACAAAATGGTTTTTACAGAGTATTTGGTTGGGGAGGACCAAGGAGTTTCAGCGACGCGTTGGGTAGCGGACATGCTCAAGAGTGGGTCAGTATGGCATGCGATGCCAAGGCCGAGGGCGGCTCTGATCTGGAGTAGTGGTTGGCAGCTATCAACCAAGTTGGAAGAACGGATGTACATCGACGAGGACGTCGATAACTTGGGTGGGGGAGTCTGTCACGTGTCGATCGTGTTGGTTCGACCGTGACATCCTTGGGGGCCACTTTTGGAGGACATTTGGTAGGCATTTGGGTTGACAGAGTTACGGGATTGCGAACTTGGGACAATCCGTCAGGGTTGAGCCGTGGGCGAACCAACGGAGGCAATTCCCTAGCAATGGCCCATGCCATGACAAGGAAAATGGTGCCGCATGCGGGGTTTCAAAACGTACCCCTCGGTGAGCACCTTTGTACCCCGGGGTGCCAAAGGGGTGGATGCCTCGTGGGTTATATAGAGGAGGGGTTGGACACTTGCGAAGTGGCCCCGACTCCCCAATTGACCTATAGGACATAGGTCATCCCTTGGCGAGCGGAGTCGCCAAGCCTAGGTTCGTGTGAGCGGGATTCGATGGTCGATGAGCACACGGGATTAGGGTAATGCCAAAGACACGAGGTCGACGGCATTACTGAGCGGGGTAAGCCAAGAGGCTTTGCCTCTAGGTTCGCTTGCACTACCTTATGCCGTTTCGGATCTCTGTAGTGGAGCGAACGAGCGGATGAGGGACAGTCTTGCGAAGGTTGGTCCGCCTCAATGGACAAGGCTTGCGAAGGCATGTATGTGCCGAGCGGGGATTCGTGAGGTGCGAGGCCTACGAAGTTTGCGAGGTGAAGGAACGATCGGTCCGTCGTAATGGACAAGGCTCGCAAAGGCAACGGTGCCGAGGGGGGATTCGTGCGGCGTGAGGCCCACGAAGTAGGAAGAGACAATCGATGTTGGTTTTCATAAATTGAGCCATGGAGAGGACCCAGGGTGTTGGGTGCCAGGCATGGCCGTCCAACGGAGGTGCCGAATGGCTAGCGAAGCGGAGCGAGGTCGATTCGATTGTGGGCGACATCTGTCAAGCAAACCTTGGATACTGGGCCGAGTGTGTTGGCGGCCGAACATGCTCGTGCAATGGAGGTGCCAGGGGGTTGGCGACGCGGGAAGAATGCCGCTAGGTTGACAAACCCTTGCGAAGGGAACACACGCGGGAACAAGTAGTGTGGGGTATTCGGGAAGCGGACCTTGGACTAAATCGGGAGCGATGACGGAACTAGGTGGCCGGCGGAACGGGACAGGCCCGACTCGATTATGGATCCCGTAGTGGAAATTGAGGGGCGCGGGGCACCTTGGCAAGGCAATGGGCTGGCGGACGGGCGAGATGCGTGGGACAGGTCGCTCGGTTAAGCAGACGAGTGGAACGCGCAAGGACAGCTCGCTCGGGCCCATTCGGATGGACTAAGTTGTGAGAACTTGTATTGTCCTGGATGCTTGCTTCGGAGGCAAAGGGGCATTCGGTTAAGTAGCACTCTCGAGGAAAGTTTGTTCGGCTAGGCGGAATATACTCGGCTTGAAGGCCAATCTCGTTGGCGGGGTTGTTTGTTCGAAACTAGCGGAGTTCGACGAGAGGTTCGACGTAAGGCGCGGCGCAGGGCAGTCAGGCTCGTGGAGGAGCATACTTGGTTAATGCTTGAGTTGTGATCCCGATGTTTAAGTTCGAGGGCGTGTCTGTGGCAAGGGACTTGGGAAGGCTGGCTCAGGTGTGCGACACTTGAGCGCCGCACGGAATAATTTTAAGGCGAAAAAGCTGGCCCCATGACAGCGCGCGGGCGCGCACTGCATGCGGCTAGCACCTGCCCGTGCGGGCGCGCGCTGCCTGCGGGCGGCGGCCCGTGCGCAGCGCACCACACCGTATGTGGTGCGGCCCCGCGCGGCAAAAGTGCGGCGGCGGCGGTGCTCCCGGGCGTTGCGGCGGCGATGCATCCGTTCACCGCGGCAGCGGTGCTCCTGGTCGTTGCGGCGGCGATGCATCCGTACATCGCGGCGGCGGTGCTCTTGGGCATCGCGGCGGCGGCGCCCTAGGGCATCGCGGCGGCGGCGCGACGAACGTCGAAACCCTAAAAGCCCAAAAACGCCCAACCAAGAACGACGAAAACACAAGAAATAAACGCCGCTTATCTTGATCTATCGGAGAAGACGATCCGTTCTCGTTCCTCGCGGTAGTGAGTATCCGGATCCGCTCTCCGTCGACTGTAACGTCTCGTTCCTGGCTTCCGGCACGTTGATCGGAGAAGATCGGAGGTCCGCTTTCTTTTTCCCTCTTTTCTATCCGGTTAGGGTTTTCTTTTCTTGAAGGGTAATTAAATGATATAATTAATTTCCTTCTCTTATACGTACAAATAAATCCCTAATCCGAATCTATATAAAGAGATAAATCCGAAATTTTTCGAAAAGCGTGTCAATCACTTAGCACGGATTTTAATGCTTACTACGGATACCGAGACCTTCAAAACCCCATTCCGGAAGATCCGTAAGTCGGATTTTCGATCCGATCGCTTTGTCGTTCACCGATTTTCGACCTCTATTATAGAAAAATGCCAGCAAGCACCAACGTTCTACTCAAGGAAACTCGATAATTTAGTCCCCTAACAACTAATTTATTCAAAAAGAATTAAAGGAAAAATAAGAAAGGTCGTGATATTACAACCGCCTAGAGGATCGAGTGTACTCACGGTTGTAGCAAGGTTGAGTCATTGTCGCAAGCGTATAAAGGAGTGGTGCGCATCAAGTTTCTACGACATTATGAATACTAAAAGGAGAATTTCTAAAGAGATTCAACAATTGGATGTGTTGGAGGAACAATAGACGCTGACGACAATTCAACGTGAGAAACGTGATCAGCTCAAACGGCGGATCAAAGAGATTATTGCGGATAAGGAGATTCTTTGGAAAAGTCGAGCCAAATAGCACCGGTTAAAGGAAGGGGTTGGGAACACATTTTTTTCACGCTATTGCTAACGGGAGGAGGCGTGGTAACAATATTCACGAGGTTGTGGAGGACGGTGTGACCCTACGCAAAGAAGGGGATAAAAGAGATTACTTTTATCGAAAATTTAAAGAAGTTTTCGCACCTACCAACACCACAGAGTCGACAGGTGGATATTGGAGTGACATATTCAGGAGTAGGGTGATGCCCAACCCAGAGGGCTTGACCGCTCCCTTCTCTATGGAGGAGATTAAGAAGGCTACTTTTCAATTAGGGAGTGATAAAGCTCCGGGGCCTGACGATTTTACCATGCGGTTCTATCAACGTTTCTGGGAGGTGGTTAAAGGGGACATCATGAATATCTGTCAGGAGCTTTATGACGGCGTCTTAGACTCCACGCCCTTGGATTTTTCGTATATTTGTCTAATACTGAAAAAAGAGGGGGTGTTGACTTCTAATGACTTTAGACCTATAAGTCTAGTAAACGGGGTGCAGAAGATTATGTTTAAGGTGCTAGCATATAGACTTAAAAGTAAATTGGATGGGATAATATCGCACACTCAAGCTACTTTTCTAAAAGGCCGGACCATTCTTGACTCTTTCGCCATGGGAAATGAAATCTTATGTTGGAGCACAAAAAATAGGGTGGAAAATGTAGGTATTAAGGCTGACTTTGAAACAGCCTATGACAGAGTAAGATGGGATTTCCTTATGAAGATCATGATATGGATTGGGGCAGACAGCAAGTGGTGCAGGTGGATTGAGCAGTGTGTTTCCAATGCAAAAGTGGCGGTGTTAGTCAATAGAGTTGCGACGAAATAGATTAAAACATCTAGGGGTCTTAAACAAGGGGACCCTCTTTCCCTTTATTTGTTTTTATTAGTGGCGGAAGGGTTGGCGAGGATGACTGAGAGAGCGGCAAGTAACGGACTTCTGAAGGGGATTGGCCCTAGCGAGCAGACTAAAGCCATGATTGTGCAGTATGCAGATGAAACTTTCTTCTTCTGTAAGGTCGAGAGGAAGCTGGTTAAAAATCTACCTTTTGTGTGGCAGCTCTTTAAGTGGGCGTCGGGCCTCAAAATCAATAGAAGTAAGACTGAACTTTTTTACAAGGGTGGTCGGGCTCAACTGGGGGAGAGATTGGCGAAAATTTTGGGGTGTAAAGTGGGATGCCTCCCGATTCGTTATTTGGGGCTACCGCTGAAAGTGGGATGTTTGTGTAAGGAGGAGTGGGGACCAATTACCAGTAAAGTTGAGAAGAGACTGGAAGGGTAGCAAGCGAATCTTCTGTCACAAGGAGGCAGGTTGACCCTCGTCAACACGGTGCTGGCGAACATTCCAATGTTCTATCTTTCCATCTTCAGAGCGCCTAAATGGGTCCTCAGGAGAATTGAGGGTCTGAGAAGGGCATTTTTTTTTTGAGGACAGGATAAGGTAATGGGTGGTCATTGCCTAGTTGGGTGGAAGACCATATGTAGGAATACAAAGGATGGAGGGTTGGGAATGCTGGATCTCGAGAACATGAACTCTGCATTACTTGCAAAATGGTGGTGGCGATTCTTGTCCGAGAGAAATATTTTGTGGGGCCCCCTTATCGAGTATTTGTACTACAGGCAGAGGAGACCTCTTAGGGAAGGAGTGGCTTTTAAGCCATACTCCTATTGGTGGCGCAGTTTTTTAATGACAAGAGAGGTATTCAAGTGCGGAGTGGCGTACAATGTAGGGGTCGGAAGAATAGTCAATTGGTGGAATGATATATGGACGGGACAAGTGCCCTTGTGCACCCTATACCCAAATATTTATGACGACGTATGACGAAAAGATCGTAGGGTGCAGAATTGCTGGGGGGTTATGTCACGCCCCGGGGGTTCTATCGCGCGGAAGTCTTGAGCCACCTATGCTCCCAAAATGGTGTATATTTTCTTTTGTCTTTCTTTAGTTTGAGAGTCCGCCCCGGTGCGCGCACAGACCCGCCACATATGCAAATTCACCCTGCTGACGGGCGGAGTCTCCTTTGCATATGCACGGCGTCCCGATTACATATTTCAACACGTATAACATTAACCACAATAGTACAAGGCACAAGCGCATTCATCATACAATCACACCGCCCATATACTGGTCTATTTGAAAAGAGGCCAACTGTTTGTAAAGGATAAAACATCGCAGGGTTTTGAAAGCGGCGTCCACCCGACGCCCATATTTCTTGAAAGCAATTTTCGCAAACAATTTAAGCTTTTATTTTAAATCGGCCAAAAGTAAAGAGAGAAAGAAAGTCCACACTCATGCATCAGTCATAAAAGAAAAAGGGCAACATCCACATCGATCCCACAGGGGTATCGCACACCACAACTAGCTAGCATAACTAATAAAGTAAAAGGGAAAGATGAGTCCACCAAGTTGTGTTACTCAAGGTTCTCTGAACGTCGCGCGCGCACGGCCTCACCAGCGTCCCTACGCTCGCCCCCTGATGAATCTGTCACAGTGTGGGAAGTCAGTGACCAGAAAGGGAATACAAAATGCAATAAGGGCTAAATAATTCAAACCACAATATCCGGAGCAACCCCCCCTCTTTTTGACTCGGAGTACAGTCGACGCCAATATCGACCTACCCTGAATTAAACAAAGAAAACCGGGCACCTTCCCCGACCACCACACCGGGCGCCTACCCCGGTGTCCCCTGCCGAGCCCCTGCCTCGGCCGCCGGGCACCCGCCCCGGCATCACCGCTCACACCCCCCACCCGCGGGGGCCCCCATTCCTAACGCCACCATCACGTGGGGTACACGGGTCACCATTACCACTTTTTCGGAAAAGCACACCCTTGCGGTGGCCAAACCGCCGGTGTGCGTGTAGCACAAGAGCCATAATAATAATTGGATAATTTTACGAAAGATTCTTATACATATATAAGTACATGGGGTTAGTATCATAATTCACAATTAATTATGCTCCAAACACGCCCGAACATGCAAATTGCGTGACCTTCACCTTTTTCCCATAGCCCAAGAAAATACACCCACCTGAAGGGAAGTTTGATGGTAAATTCGTCCCGTCTGGTTCGCTCGTCGAGCTTAGGACGTCACGCACTCCTGGGGGAAAAATAACAGAATGCTCAGACCAGGACTAGAAGTAAAATTGACTAAAGATGCTGAAAGGCGGGGGAGCCCGACGCGCTTCCCGGACCCTGTGCGGCGTCCACTTTCGCACGGCACCGACCCGTGCGTAGCGCGCATAGTCCGAGGGTCGTCCTGCGCTGCCTCCCACCCTTATGCCGCGCCGCCGTGCTTCCCACGGCGCGGCGACCCCCTGCGCGGACGACCCCGCGCGGCGCCCCGCCCGCGGCGGCCCCGAGCGCGTCGGCCCCGCGGGCGCCCCGCGCGCGTCGGCCCCGCGCGCGTCGGCCGCACGGGCGCCCCGCGCGCGGACGAGCCCCGCGCGGCCGCGTGCCGCACGGGCGCCCCGCCAGCGGGCGACCCCCGCACGGCGCCGGCCGCGCGGGCGGGCCCAGCGCGGCTACGCGCCGCGCGGGCACCCCGCGCGCGGGCGGGCCCCCCGCGCGGCGTCGCGCCGCCGGGCGCCCCGCGCGCGGGCGGGCCCCCGCGCGGCTGCGCGCCGCGAGGGCTCCCCTTCGGTGGCGGCGGTTCGGCCGCCCGGCGATCTCGTTGCCCCACCCGAAAAAATAAACTAAAATAATAAAAATTACCTTGACGGCGAGAAGGGAAAGGACCGGGGTTCTTGGTCGGGTGGGGACTCGTGAGAAGGAGGAGCCTTTCGTTCGTCCGCTTTGATCGTTTCCCAGACCTAGCCGCCGCACGGTTGAGAGGAGGAGGAGAGAAAGAAAAGAAGGGGGAAAGGGTTACGGGGTTCCCAAAAACCCTAACCCCGTATTTATAACCCCCACAAAAAATAAAAATAAAATAAAATAAAATAAAATGATATACGTACACCAATAATACTTATTAATTAATTATAAATAATAACTTGCTGTTGAAGATTGCATGGAAAAGCGTGCAAACGGTCTCGCACGGATCCCGGAACATTAGACGGGAGGTCCAAACTTCGGAATTAATTTCGGTGAGCTCCCGGTATCGGAATTCAGATCCGATTGCACCGCCGAGTTCGGTTCCGCAAGCTCTACCCACTAAAATTTCCCGCAGTCCATGACGGATCACTTCAAAAATAATTAAAAATTAAATGAGTCAAATTATAATGTTTTGGTTCCGCTGGACGTCCCATTCGGAAAACTAAGTGGGTCTTACAGGTTAACAGGTGGAAGTGGCGAATTATCTTGAATGGAGTAGAGCGAAGCACACATCCAAATCGAGAATCAGACAGCTAAAGGAAGAGGTGCATGGCGTAGCTCTCAACAATAGAAGAGATGGCATTAAATGGAGGTGGTCTAACTCGGAATGTTTTTCTGTTAAGTCGGTTTTCTGCACCATAGTGGTATTAAGGAAAGAAGACTTGAACGGGTGTGGAAGATTAGAGTACTGCTGAAGATGAAGATCTTTATCTGGATTGTACTCAAAGGAAGGGTACGAACAGTGGACAATCTTAAAAAAAGAGGATGGAATGGGGATGAAAGTTGCAGGTTTTGCTTAGAAGAGGGTGAGTCGGTGGACCACTTATATATGGGATGCCCCTGGACTAAAGCAATTTTACAGGGGTTCTTTCCGAATAAGGCTTTTATTAGGCAGTGCACTAGTGCCGGCGAGCAGTGGGAAGCATGTAGTTTGAAAGGTGGAGCACTAGGAAGGCACGACCTCACGGCGATCGCGGCCTCTTAGTGGGCACTATGGTTGGAAAGAAATAGGAGAAGTTTTGAGCTGAAGAAGTGCTCTCTGGATGTAGTGTCAGCAGAGGTTCGAGCGCTTAGGACCTATGGGGTCGTTCTGTGTCTAGGTTTTTTTTTTTTTTTTTTTTTTTTTTTTTTTTTTTGGCTCGATTGAGAGATCTGGGTGTCTCCGGTTGTTGCTAAATTCATCTGCTTTTTGAATGAAGCGGTCGCATGCTACCATTGTTTTCAAAAAAATATTTTGTATCCATCATTCTCTTTCATATATGAGCTCGATACTTTTCAACTGACTCAGAATTTCTTACTCTGATTATGTATATTAATAATTATTTTATTTCTAAAACCTTATAATACTATTAAATAATTTTTTTAACATTTGTAAATGACACTGGAAATAGGGGATGCTACAAGATGGGCAGGAAATAGCAGTGAAGAGGCTCTCAATGAGCTCAGTACAAGGGCTTATTGAGCTGAAAAATGAAGTGGTACTTGTGGCAAAGCTTCAGCATAAGAATCTGGTGAGGCTAATTGGTTGCTGTTTAGAAGAGCAAGAAAAGCTTCTTGTTTATGAGTACCTGCCCAACACAAGCCTTGATAAGTTTCTCTTTGGTATGGACCATCGCATGATTGTTTATTAATCTTGCTATTTGATTTAAATACTACTCTTTTGCTAGTTATAGTCACTTTAATACATTCGTCACAAGTCATTTGTACTTCTAAAATTGCTTTCCTGCTTTGTATGATTAAAAATATCTTCATTAACTATACTGGTCAATTGAAAAATGTCATATATGTAATACTATTTTACTCAAATGAAGCAGATCCCGTGAGGCGAGAACAATTAGATTGGGGAATACGGTACAAGATCATTAAAGGGATCAGTCGAGGTCTTCTCTATCTCCACGAAGATTCGAGGCTAAAGATCATTCATTGCGATCTGAAAGCGAGTAACATCTTGTTGGATGCTTTTATGACCCCTAAAATCTCTGATTTTGGTCTCGCAAAGCTCTTCGACATCGACACGAGCGAAGGAAACACGAGTCGGATTGCTGGAACATAGTAAGCAGATCCTACACCCAAAACTCAATAAAGAAAAGAAGATCCATTAGAGTTTCTCTCCCAAAGAGATTCTGATATATAATGTTAAAATCTAAAACTTGGTTTTTAATTACAGCGGATATATGGCACCAGAATATGTAATTCACGGACACTTCTCAACAAAATCTGATGTTTTTAGTTATGGTGTGTTGATTTTGGAGATTGTGACTGGACGAATGATTAACGCTCCCACTCAAGAAGCTGTTTATTTAGAAGACGTGCGATCCTATGTAAGAATTAATTTCCCCGTGATATTTAAAAGCGTTTAAAATTTTTATTTTATCGCCCTATGTTTTTTTAAGGCATATGGTGAATTTTTATTAATAAATTGGGGCGATTTTTTAATGCTAATTATAGCTCTTTCTTAAATAGGTGTGGAAGCACTGGTGCCAAGGGACTGCACACGAGGTGATCGACCCGAATCTCGTGGGGCGGTGCCGGTTGCAGGACGTGCTGAGATGCATCCACATTGGGCTCCTGTGCGTCCAGGTGGACCCGTCGAGCCGGCCGAGCATGGGGTCCGTCGTGCTCATGCTCAACAGCCTCTCCTTCACCCTCCCGGCCCCCTCGGCCCCTGCTTTCGTCATTGTGGAAGGCTCAGCTGCAGACAAAACGGAGAAGATCAAGGCCGATGCGTCGGCAAATGACGTCTCCATTTCAGAACTCGAGCCACGGTAGCTTCTCCGAGCTGGGAAATACTGAACTGATTATACCGAATTCTAGTGGCAGAAAGAGTGTGGTTTTTTTTGTTGCTGGCATTGTGAATCCAGACTAACATAAGCTTGCTCATTTTGTGGCTTTCCTTTTTTCGAATGCTATGGCAGGAACACTTTGTTTCGTATCTCATGTTCAAGATGTAATAGACTAAAATTTATGTATAAAATTAGATATATTTAATACATTAGATCTAAGTATATAAAAATACGTTTGCAGATGAAGTGAGTTATAGATATGTGTTAAATCCTAGCGCAACATTATCGAAATTAGAATTTAATTTATTTTGTGTAATTCATAGCATTAAAAGATTAACATATATATATATATAAAAAAATGAATGTAAGATATAAATTATTTTTGTATAGCTCATGTGTACATTAATTGTTCATAAAAATGTGAATACTAACCATATGTTCCCCACGTTATATATATATATATATATATATATATATATATATATATATATATATATATATATTAAAATAATCAAGGTCCGTCAAACCGACTTGGATGGCTAGATAAAGAGAAAAAAAAAAAAAATACTAACTGTACACTTCAAAAAAAGAAAAATACTAAATGCACACTTCAAAAAATCTCACTATCGGATGAATAGAATGTAAAATTTATACCCAAAAATGAATGTAGATGTAGAATTGCTCCGAAAAAAAAATCTGTAAACGCACGTACACTTTCCAATCAGAAATATTAAAGATGGGATAATTAGCATATAAAATTTAAGTTTAAAATTTAATTACTTAATATTTTTATTTTATTTTTTTAAAAAAAAAAAATATAAATAGAGCGGGATGGCTTGCTACCTTGCTATTTTTGCTCTCAAAAATAAAATAAAAGGGGCGTGGGAGGAGCGTGCGGGGCGGGAGCTTCCGAAGAAGAAGTTTAAAATCATAACTTAATTATCTGTCGGCGAACTGGTGAATCATCAAAAATTCGAAACAGAATAATCTTTCAGCACTCTAATACTGACTCTTTTTTCACGGTTAGGAATGAACTGGCACCGTGGGCGGCAAAACTAGGGTGATTGACTTTCACGGTTGTTGAAATCTATCCATTGTAGTTTTTTTTTTATTAGAACCTTTTTATTTTTATTTTTATTTTTATTTTATTAGAGATCACGCTGTCTCACTTAATTTATTTTTCAGTTGAATGAAATAGATAACTGACTACTTATTTCTTAAAAAAAATAAAATAAAATAAAATAAAGTGGAGACAAAGGGAGACTTTGAAACACTCTCCATCAACATGTGAAACGAAAATAAAATGATCATAAAATGATCGGGTTGTCTTCTACTGTTGGGGCAGCATGGTACATTTGCAATATTTTTTAATTTACACCTAGGATTAATAGTTGCATTGGATGGTATCCTTATGTCCTGTGTTTATAATTTATCAATCTTTCCAACAATAAAAAAAAAATAAAGACAAAGTAGACATAATAACAAAATATAACTTTTCAAATTAATTATAGTACAATAAATAAAAATCTACTAAACTAAAAAAAAAAAAAATAATTAAAATTTATTCAAAAAATAAATAATAAAATTTCCCCTAAAGATATGTTGGGAATAGTACTTTATTCATCCTTGACAAAACTTTGAAACACTCTCTATCTATGTGAACAAAAAATAAATTGAATGTGGTGGTATTGACACGTAATTTTAATACTTAGATAAGTAAGAAAATAAAGAAGTTTTAACGTAAAATTTGTGTTTCGGTAAATAGATGTACCAAAAGCTATTTTGGATAGTAATTTCAGTAAGATGGAACGTATTAAAAGCTATTTGGGATAAGAACTACAGATATGGAGCACCTTTAAATTCAAATTTTAAATAAAATAATATTGAAAAATATAGAAATGGTCAGAATTTTCGAAATTAATTGGAGAGAAATGATACTTAACCATCTCACAAATATTGCTTGATTATAACTGCACAATATTTGAACCTAGGGACTATAAAATAGAATACCAGCCGCGAGAGAGGAGATTCCAAAGGTATCAAATTGCAAGCTTATATCTTTATTCCCTAGGAGTAATCATAACCCAAAATTTAGATGAACGCTACGTTACTATAATGTACATATCTCTAGCAAAAGATTGTCATCCGATCATCGTTAGGCCACCTCACTTCTCACACCTCTGTCATACCGTGCAGTTAAGCGGTTAGAAATATACAACCAATTCACTTAAGGCGTATAAACATAATATTTACGGATTTCGATCGGATTCAATCCATCTGAACGTTAGATTTATTATGAACCGCAATTTTATTCAATTTATTGGACTCATCCAACTCAACTTATTAATTTTCTGAACCTATTATCACAAAATAAAAAATTAATTATATTTTTAATTTATAAATAAATAGCAAATACAAATATTAACAGCTAAGTACGGAGCCCTTGAAAGTATTGCAATCCAGATATTACCTTTAAGCCTCGAGTCACCTCTAGAAGCAAAATCCACTTCCGATTAAGAGGAATCCAATCATCATTCCTTTTTCGTTGTGGGTCTGAAATAAAGTCAGGCAATTATAAAAAATTAATATTTAAAAATATTTTTTTATATTTAATAATATTTAAAAATATTTCAAAATAATCTATCCTAATATTTAAAAATATCGAATAGAATGTTAATAAATAAAAAATATTCATATATATATCGATATTTATATCAAACTTCACTAAAATATATTTAGACGTATTTAAATGTTAAAATTTTTTCGCCAACTGCCGATTATTCTATTATTATTATTTTTTTTTAGAAGAAAGGCGTATCTGAAATATTTTTTAGTTATTCCATAAAAATATTTGCATATTAGATCTTAAGCTTTAATGGTATGACATTGAACAACAATTATTTTTAATTTATTTTGTATATAGAAAAAATGAAAAAATGGAATGGTATTCTTTGGAATTGAATGGTGATGGAAGAGACCGACCTTTGCAACAGATTTAATCGAGAAAATGATAAATCTTATTTGAGGTGTACATCTTACACCTACTCATTTTAGGATGGAGTAAATTTTACTCGTCACTTTGAAGTGACGAATAAATAAATATTCATTCTAGAATAAACTCAGATGTAAAATGTATACCTTAAATATATATATATATATAGAGAGAGAGAGAGCATAGCCCATATAATTGGAAAATCAAGTTTGGCAAATCAAGTTTGGCATAGCCCATATAATTGGAAAATCACGTCAAACTTGACAAATTCAGGACTTTCCAACGCATGCATCCAGCGACAGTGACAGAACGAACCACTTTTTTTTCTATATATTTGTAGACGTAGAAAAGTGCAACACAGGCGGCGTCAATTATCAGTCAATGGTCCCACATTCCGGTAAGTACGTTATTTATTTATGGAAAATTTTAAGTGTACATTCTAACTGTTTTTTTTAAAAAAAAAAATTAATTATTAAAAAATAATTGATATGACTAATATAAAAATGAATAAAATATATATTTTATATCTACTTTTATTTCACATGCATAATAAAAATTTCATCACTTATTGACACATAGTGTGTCGTTTCGAACTTCAAAATATTTAGTCATCATATTATTGTAATTAAATTTTTATTAAAATTTAATTATTATTATAATAAAAAATTTATTATAATAAAAATAAAATATCTAATTAGTCGTACATGAAAATATTGACTCAATATACATTGGCTTTTGGAAGCTTTTACATTTTTAAAGTCACTATCTAAAAATGGTAATTAGGTATAAACAAATAAAAAGTTGAGAGATTAAAATTTTCATCATAAGATATTAATCTAATAACTATATTTAAATATATGGCAATATATTTATAATAGGAGCATGTCACTATATTTTTAAAAACATAGAGATATTTGTACTCTCAATTTTCAACATTTATTTTTAAAGTTTTTATTCACTAACAAATAACTATCCAAATTTATAAAATTTAATTTTAAATAGCTTCGATACATACAATAAATCATTTGAGACGAAATCAATCACCGCCTCAGATGTCTTATAATAGAAATAACTCAAAACTATAAAAGCTTTTGTATTTTTAAAAATAATTTGTCTTTTCGAAAGCTCCAAAATATAATAGTCTAGCTCTTTATAATGATTTAATTATGTTATATATACAGTCAAAATTTATTTTAGAGCAGTTTACCGTAAGTTGAGTGGATTCAAGTCATCGTTTGACGGTCAACAGTCAATGCACTCACGGCCCGTCTCACACGGAATCAATAGATCAGTTGGACCACATGCACTTTCATGTTAATAAAGTCATTTTTATCTATCAATTTATTTAGGAGTTGTTTGGAAAGAAAAAAAAAAAAAAAAAAAATTAAAAGGATTATTCTCACTTGTATAATAAAAAGAATTTTATTAGGATGAAAATTATTATTTTATATAGCCCCGTATTTCAATGTCTTTTCCAGCTCCCACTTATGAGAAAACAATTATGGAGACTTCCCCTTTCCGGTTCCTTCTCTTCTCGCTGCTCCTCATTCTCCTCCACGCCCCCAAATCGAAATCCCAATCCTCCGTATTCTACAACTGCTCGACCGACGCGAACTACACGGCGAACAGCGCCTTCCAGTCGAACTTAAACCTCCTCCTGTCTACACTCCCCAACGCCACCGCGCCGACCGGCTTCAACAACACCACGGTGGGTCGAAACGGCGACGAACAAGTCTACGGCCTCGCCTTATGCCGCGGCGACGTCTCCCCTGCCGAATGCAACGCCTGTTTGACTAACGCCACGCGTTGGGCCCGTCGTAGAGTACTGCCCGCGCGGCATGTCGAACACCGTGTGGTACGACACCTGCATGCTGCACTACTCCAACAATCGCTTCTTCGGCGTCATCAACTGGACTCAGAAGTTCGCATGGAACCTGAACAACGTCACGGATCCGAAGCTGTTCGACGACCAGCTCGGTCTGCTCATGAATAATTTGTCCGAACAAGCGGCCTACGGGTCGGGGCAGCCGCCGATGTTCGCGGTGGGGCAGATCGAATACGCCAACTCTACGAACATATACGGGTTGGTGCAGTGCACGAGGGATCTGTCGCAGGACAACTGCTACAGGTGCTTGAACAATTCTATCAAGAGCATCCCGAATTGCTGCGCAACGAGGATTGGTGGGAGGATTTTTGGAGAGAATTGTAACATCCGGTTTGAATCGGATCCGTTTTATAATTTGCCGCCCGTCGGGAACCCGACAGCACCGCCACCTCCGCAGTCAAATGGGACGAGCATGGTGATGCCGCCGCCGCCGGCAGGTTCGGGAGGTAAGTTAAAGGCTTTTTTCCGCATTAATTTTTATTTTCGTTTCGTTTATTTTACAATAAATTTAATTAAAAATATAAAATAAATAGACTTTAATTTTGGAATCACGAGAATCAATTCCTAAACTTTTTGCCACCGTATTAATTTTTATCGTAGAGATTTACTGTAGGGAGGCTGTAGGAAACTTTCATTCATTGGTTCCCACCTTTAGAGGTGGGAATAACTGCTGTTTCCACCTTAATATATTATTCAAAGATGACATAATCCGTTAAGATAAGATGGTAACAATAGTTTGCACCCATCTCTCATCTTTTTTTTCTTTTATAAAATTTAAATTTTAAATTTTAAAATATTAAAAATTAAAATTTTAAAATTTTAAATTTTTAAAAATTTGTAATTTGTAATTTCAAAATTAAAACTTATAATTTAAATTTTATATTTTATTTTTTTTAAAATTTAAATTTAAAATTTAATATCTAAATTTTAAATTTTAAAATTTTAAATTTAAATATAATGAGAAGAGTATCGTTATTTTATATTTATAACTACCCACATTTTTTATTATTTTACCTTATATATTTAAACACTTATTTTTTCTGTATATGATACTAATCAAATTTTCATCTAAATATAAATTTATCCTAAAAGATGCGCTCACTAACGTTGGAGATGGGCCACCTACTTAATGATAGTTATATACAACTCTTTCTGGGCTTGAATGAAACGATTGAAATGTAACTGAGATGAAAATGACTAATTCATCTTGATATAAAATATATATATTTTAAAAAATGTACAAGTAATATATATAGGGGCAATTGTCTATATACTCCTATTAAGTTCCCAACTTTCATATCTACCCATCAAAATGATCCGTCGGAGAAGGAGGAAAATGTCGCAGCGCCTCCCCGATGGATATCTGAAACCCGGATGAGAGAAAAAAAGGAAGAAGGAGGAATATATTTGTAGATGGAAGAGTGTTTCTATTTTTACTCTCTATCTGGGAATGAATTTACAAGAGCCTATAGACCCCTATTTATAGCCCTCAGGCTTACAAAAGATAAGAAACAATAACAATTTTATTCTTAACCAAATTGGCTTTATCCAATTTGGTTTAACAACCCGATCCAATTAAACTACATCGATCTCTATCCTAACCGAAGTAGTTGTAACCGCCTCCGCCTTATCCTCAATGATTGAGACTTATCCGGAGTAGTTGTAACCGCCTCCGCCTTATCCTCAATGGTTGAGACTTATCCAAAATTTAGATCGTCCCGGATCATGGCTCCCCAAATTTTGAGAGGAACCAGCACCTGCTGGATTTAGAACTGCAAGCGAGGAAATTGGGTTTCTCCAGCTTCCCTTGTGAACCACTTAGCGGCACTTGGCTTTTGCCCTTTCCGTCCAATACGGAAGGCTTCACGTTCACCTTTGCGTGTCGTTGTGACCTTGCGTTCCAGAATCGTATCATCAGCTAGCTGCTCTTCACGTTCTACCACGAGATCCTCCATGGATGGCAGTACTTCTCCGGGCTCATCGTCTAGCATTGACGGCTCGAAGGACTTTAGATTCTCGATATTGACGATCGAATACATGTTCATGTATGCGGGCAGCTCTAGTTGACACGCATTCTCACCAATCTTGCGTACGATCTTGAAAGGTCCATAACGGATGGGTTTAAGCTTCTTACCCTCGCCTTTCAAGCGCTCTTTGCTGAGATGGAGCCAGACTAGATCACCCTCTTGGAAGTCGCCTTTCACCCGATGTCGGTCATGTCGTTCTTTATACTTCTGCTGAGATTTTTGCAGCTGTCGTTCCACTTCGCTATGCACTTTCTGAATACTCTCTAAGAACCGCTGTGCCTTCGCTATCTCACCTTCTTCCTTGGTGGTCCGCGGTTGCTCGACCGTGAAAGACAAGTCGAAAGGGCTGGGGGGTAAGTAACCTAAGCACACCTCAAAGGGAGATTTGCCAGTGGAACTGTGTATAGCTCGATTGAAGGCGAACTGCAGGTACGGAAGGCTCTCGTCCCAAGTCTTGGGATGTCGAGCGTTATATCCTCGCAACAGATGTACAACTGTCCGGTTGACCACTTCTGTTTGCCCATCGGTTTGAGGATGGAAAGCCGTACTCCGTTGTAGCTTTGTGTCCATCATGGACCACAAGGACCGGCGCCTCGCATATCTTCCGTTGCAAAAGTCGAAATGTGTCCTCATGTTTCGAACTCCATTCGAATTTTTGGTTGGCTTTTGTTAGTGCATGCAGAGGGGCAGCTAGGACAGAAAAATGCCGGATAAACTTTCGAACATATTGACAAGCGCCCATGAAGCTCCGTACTTCCGTCACATTTTTGGGCTGAGGCCACTCCTTGATGGTCCTGACCTTGTCTGGGTCGATCTGAAGCTCGCCGCCGCCCACCACGAACCCGAGGTACACCAGGCTTTGCTTGCCAAACTCACACTTTTTATGGTTTAAACGGAGCTGGTGTTCCTTGAGCAGTATGAAAATTTTCTCAACAAGGGCCAGATGCTCCTCCCACGATGGACTGTAGATGAGGATATCGTCAAGGTAGACGATCACGAAGTCATCAAGAAAGGGGCGTAGAACGTCGTTCATCAGCCGCATAAAGGTGGCCGGTGCGTTGCAAAGGCCGAACGGCATGACGAGCCATTCAAACAGGCCTTGTCGCTTCTTGAATGCGGTCTTCCAAGTGTCATCCTCTCGGACTCGAACCTGATGATAGCCTGACTTCAGGTCCAGTTTGGTGAAGTAGCGAGCATGCTTCAATTGGTCCAAGAGATCATCGATCCGCGGCAAGGGGTACCGATTCTTGATGGTGATTTTGTTGAGGGCGCGGTAGTCGATACACATTCGCCACCCGCCATCTTTCTTTGGCACCAACACGATCGGGGAGCCACAGGGGGAGCTACTCGGTTTGATAGCACCACTCTCGAGTAACTCGGTCACCTGTCGCTTTATCTCCTCATTCTCCATTATCGAGTTTCGGTACATGCCGAGATTCGGTAGCGGAGCGTCGCTGATCAATTGGATCTCATGTTCCACGGTTCGCTTTGGTGGCAGTCCCTGGACTTCTTGGAACAGATCCTGATGCTCGCCTATCAGCCTGGCGACGTCGTCCGTTCTCTCTTTGCATGCTAGGCTTAATACCTTGCTGTTTGCCTCCTCCGATTCAACTGGCCGAATGACCAGTAAGGCAAACTTTTGACAGGCATTGATCATCCTCTTGGCCTGGCAAGCAGTTACCAGGTCTACAGTTGTTGTTGTTGACGGTGGCTCTGTGGTGAACAAAAACTTTTGTCCATCCTTAATGAGTTGGTATTGTTGAGGACGACGGAAGAAGATGGCGTCGCGGTCCCATAGGTAGGGACTGCCGAAGATGATGTTGCAAATGTTCAGCGGCACAACCTCGCACATCATTTCATCGATATAGATGCCAGTCACTGCAAACTTCACCTTGCACTGGCGATCGATCTTCATCTCGATATTGCTGTTGATCCACCCCAATGGATATGGGTGTGGGTGTGGTGTAGTCGACAAACCCAGTTTTTGAACTAGGTTCTCTGAGATCAAGTTCTTTTGGCTGCCGAGATCGATAATAGCATCGATCACCTCATTCTTGACTTGAACTCGGAAAGTGAACAACTCCTCTCTCTTATCAGTCGGATTTGACGAGCACAGGTTTGTCTCCTTCGGCATAGCCATCAGAGACAAACTAGTGTCTCCTTGATCAATCCGTCCGATTAAGGTAGGAGAATCACTTGTCGATGTTGCCATTGTCGTTGCCGTTGCTGTTGTGCGTCTGCCACGATCGTCCTTCTTCTTCGGTCTCAACTCTGGATGGAGCTTCCAACATTGATCCTTGACATGTCCTGTGATTTTACAATGATCACAGTACAAATCAGGATCAGATGGGCCCTTCTTTTTAGAGCCCTTCTTTTTGGCCTTTTTGAAGCCCTCGGCAGACTCCCTAAATGGCTTCTCCCTGCGAAACTGTTTATTCTTCCGCTCGATCGCCATGGCTATTTGGCTTGCCGAGGCGATATCACAAACACCGAAGAGGCGGAGCTCATCATTGATAAGCTCCTGTAGGCCGGCGGTGAATTTGCGAAAAATCTGTGGATCGCCAAGGGAGATGCCAAGCGCCAATGCTTGGCGCCGGAAGTCGGTGGTGTAGTCCTGCACAGTCTGGTCGCGCTTTTGGCGCAGGACATGCCAGCGCTTCCTTCGCTCTTCTTCATACCCCATAGGGTAGAATTCCTGGCGGATCAATCGTTTAAACTGACTCCAGGTAAACTCTTCATTGGTGGAATTTTGGAGAATGGCCTTCCACCAAGTCAATGCATGACCTACAAGTTTTAGTTTTGCGAAAATTACCTTGTTCGCACTACTATAGTTGTAGAGGTCGAAGTACGTCTCCAGTTGGTCGAGCCAGGCGTCCAATTTTTCAGCGTCGACAGTGCCGTCGTAGTTGGGGATCTCGATCTTGGCCTCAACCTTGAACGGTCGTGACCTTCCTTCTGCAAGCGACGGAGCGATGCTTCCGTCATCGTTAGAGTCGTCGTCGTCTCGCGCACCCGAGGTACCCTCGGCAGCGCCCTTCATCGGCGTCACAAGCGCCTTTGGAGGAGTTCCTGAGAGTCGACCGCTCTTCTCCACCGGTATTGCCGATGGTGCTGCAGATTGGGCCTTGATCCAATCTAAGACGGTCTTCATGTCATCAGACAACGTCGCAACTTTGGCGGCAAGGTCGGCCGTTGTCGCTATCTGCTCGTCTGCGGACATGGTAGGCGGGCTCTTCGTTTTTCTTGTCGATGGCCTGCGGAAGATGTCGAGGACGGAGAGTTGTTCGCTGGTAGATAGACGCTTCTGGTTCGCACCATACGCTAGGATCTGGCGCTCCGATACCACTTGATCCGTCGGAGAAGGAGGAAAATGTCGCAGCGCCTCCCCGATGGATATCTGAAACCCGGATGAGAGAAAAAAAGGAAGAAGGAGGAATATATTTGTAGATGGAAGAGTGTTTCTATTTTTACTCTCTATCTGGGAATGAATTTACAAGAGCCTATAGACCCCTATTTATAGCCCTCAGGCTTACAAAAGATAAGAAACAATAACAATTTTATTCTTAACCAAATTGGCTTTATCCAATTTGGTTTAACAATCCGATCCAATTAAACTACATCGATCTCTATCCTAACCGAAGTAGTTGTAACCGCCTCCGCCTTATCCTCAATGGTTAAACTATATATTTGGAGTGTTTAAGTGATCTTTTTTATATTAATTTATTGGATTCCTTTGCGCAAGCTAGGATATGGTCGCCGCTCATATATGGGTTCCACGACCGCCCACGTATATTATATTTAGCGTGGTAATATTTCTGAGTGAATGAGGGATCTCTTATAGTTGTCTTGTGCATGTATTATTGGATTTTATGAGTTCTTCTACATTTTTAAAAATATTATAATTTTGATGTTGATAAATTTTTAGTTTTAAATAAAAATTTATAAAATTAAAATGATAGTAATATTTTAAAATTTAGTGAGTGATAAATAAAATAATATGACATAAAAAATAAATTTGGTCAAAATAATAAATCTAAAAATAAAAAATTTACAGGTAATAAATATTTGGTGCTTTTAAAGCATCGTAGCTGAACTATATATATATATACACACACAATCAACTTGTATAAAAATTTTATTGATTTGCCTGAATCTCCTCCTCAACTCTTCTCATGTTTTGCCTGAATCTCCTCCTCAACCCTTCTCATTCTTTCTTTCCATCATTCTCTCAATGTCTAATCTCAGAGTTCTTTCTCTCCGTCATTCTCTCACTATCTAATCTCAGAGTTTGCTCATCACAGGTGGTTGTGCAGACTCCGAATGCCATAAGGGCGTCAATTCTACGGGTGTCCAAACTGGAGGGTAAGATAATTATTTTTATATCGATGAAAACAGTAATTATTTATTATCTATAATAACTGTAAAATTTAGCATCAGCATCATTTACTTTTATTCCAATTAACGGTGGTTTAAAATTTTTCTTCTTTCTTCATTTACTAATTATTTTTTTTATTTTTGCAGAGTAATAAATATTATAATTATTTTGCTTGGATTAATAACATACACCGCAATATTGTTGACTTGAAGTACTAATTACAGACATTTTAAGAAGCTGCGGAGCAACATATTCAAAATATAGAAAGAATTTTTTTTTTTTCGATTTAAACTATTTGTATGTTTGATGGTGACTATAATATTTTATTTAGTTTGACAATATAATAAAATATCATGTAAAGAAACTTGTATTGTTTGTGATAAAATAGTAGGATTGCAATAATGAAGTAGTAGTTGTTATAATATAAATAAAACATTATTTGTGATAAAATTAATGATAAAGTAGTATTTGTTGTTATATATATAATTGAAACATTGTTTGCGTTATTTTATTTTGGGTATAAAGTGGTACATACTCCCACTTTGATGGGAGAAGAAAACTGCACTACAAAAAATCTAAAGAGCTGCAACATACAACCTTCATTATAGAGAATCTGCACAAGAATCCTGCAATCCTCGTCCTGAAGTCTTTACTGAAATTTGCAACGTGCACTAAAATCTGCAATCTGGACTATAAAAAATCTACACAATAAAACCTGCACTAAAATTTACAATCAGCAATATAGAAAATTACCGCTGCATGACTTGCAATCTGTACTTAAAAAAAAAATCTATAAAAAAAAATTAAATGACCATAATTTTTCTCACAAATTATATGCATTTAAAGTATCGGCCCATATACGGACGCTTATGCCAAACGTTCATAAAATATATTCGAAAATTTTGAAGTGTCAGAATTTGTTCGCAAAAAGTCGGTTAATTTTATTTTTTGTTCACTACAGTAGCACAACATATTTACAATATTTCTTAATTCTCTCGTAAGAATAGTTGCATATAGATCTTAAGCTTTAAGATAATTTTATACTCCATCAATCTTCTCAATAATTGTATGATATTGAACAACAAATATTTTTAATTTATATTTTATATAAAAATTGAAAAATGAATGGTCTTTGTTGGAATTGGATGGTGACGTAGAGACTTGGCATTCTACCATATTTGATTGAGAAAATTGTAACTAAAAAACCGCGTAAAATTTTGACTCACTCACGATCTAGATACGGGACGTCATATATAAGGTACGGTATAAGGAAGGTGTTGTAACACGTTTTATGGTGGGATATCTGACTAAATATACACTCTTTTAGAGGTATATATATTTTGTGCCCCATCTCATTCTAGGATAGAGAAAATTTCACTCGTCACCCGATGTGACGAGTAAAATAATATTCACCTCAAGATGAAATGGGATGTAGTATGTATACCTCTATAGATGTATACATCTACCATCTTTTTTTTTTATTTTTATATTCTTTATTCATTAAACAAATAAAATTAAAAATGTATAAAATTTAATTTTTAAATAATTTTAATAAAATAAATTATTTATAATAAAGTCGATCATTAGATATTTCCTCGAAAACAACCCGAAAACATTATGACCCGGCATATTGGACCATTTCTTCATTGAATAATTGAAGCTAGAAGATTATCTTTTCAGAATTATTCCTATAAAATTTTTATTTTTATTTTTATTTTTATTTTTATTTATTTTAAAAAAATTAAGTTATACAAATATATATATATTTTTTAGATAGGTTGTTTGTTTGATTTTTAACAGCGATTTAATAAAATAATATTATTATTTTTATAAAATAATATTATTTAACAGAGATCTAGTACAATAATATCATAAAAATTTGTCCGATCCGACCAGCGTTGCGATATCCGACGAAATCATTGATTCTCAGCTAAAAAATTCATCTTTGATTTGTTGGATTTTTTTCATCTTCTCCACTTTTATTCTCTCGAGCTCTAAAATTTCTAATAATGGTCATCAAACCCACTCACGACTCTCGCCACATTTTTTTTTTTATGCGATCACGCTCGTGGTCTTTAATTTGTCCACGGTGATATATAATATTGAAGTTGAAATGAAAATATTTTTACAAACTACAGAGATAAATATAAAAATAAAAAATTTATAAAAATAAATCAGAAAATACGTAGCAATTACGTACGTAATCCTTTCTTTTATACATATATAGCCCCGCATTTCAATGTCTTTTCCAGCTCCCACTTATGAGAAAACAATTATGGAGGCTTCCCCTTTCCGGTTCCTTCTCTTCTCGCTGCTCCTCATTCTCCTCCACGCCCCCAAATCGAAATCCCAATCCTCCGTATTCTACAACTGCTCGACCGACGCGAACTACACGGCGAACAGCGCCTTCCAGTCGAACTTAAACCTCCTCCTGTCTACACTCCCCAACGCCACCGCGCCGACCGGCTTCAACAACACCACGGTGGGTCGAAACGGCGACGAACAAGTCTACGGCCTCGCCTTATGCCGCGGCGACGTCTCCCCTGCCGAATGCAACGCCTGTTTGACTAACGCCACGCGTTGGGCCGTCGTAGAGTACTGCCCGCGCGGCATGTCGAACACCGTGTGGTACGACACCTGCATGCTGCACTACTCCAACAATCGCTTCTTCGGCGTCATCAACTGGACTCAGAAGTTCGCATGGAACCTGAACAACGTCACGGATCCGAAGCTGTTCGACGACCAGCTCGGTCTGCTCATGAATAATTTGTCCGAACAAGCGGCCTACGGGTCGGGGCAGCCGCCGATGTTCGCGGTGGGGCAGATCGAATACGCCAACTCTACGAACATATACGGGTTGGTGCAGTGCACGAGGGATCTGTCGCAGGACAACTGCTACAGGTGCTTGAACAATTCTATCAAGAGCATCCCGAATTGCTGCGCAACGAGGATTGGTGGGAGGATTTTTGGAGAGAATTGTAACATCCGGTTTGAATCGGATCCGTTTTATAATTTGCCGCCCGTCGGGAACCCGACAGCACCGCCACCTCCGCAGTCAAATGGGACGAGCATGGTGATGCCGCCGCCGCCGGCAGGTTCGGGAGGTAAGTTAAAGGCTTTTTTCCGCATTAATTTTTATTTTCGTTTCGTTTATTTTACAATAAATTTAATTAAAAATATAAAATAAATAGACTTTAATTTTGGAATCACGAGAATCAATTCCTAAACTTTTTGCCACCGTATTAATTTTTATCGTAGAGATTTACTGTAGGGAGGCTGTAGGAAACTTTCATTCATTGGTTCCCACCTTTAGAGGTGGGAATAACTGCTGTTTCCACCTTAATATATTATTCAAAGATGACATAATCCGTTAAGATAAGATGGTAACAATAGTTTGCACCCATCTCTCATCTTTTTTTTCTTTTATAAAATTTAAATTTTAAAATTTAAAATATTAAAAATTAAAATTTTAAAATTTTAAATTTTAAAAATTTGTAATTTGTAATTTCAAAATTAAAACTTATAATTTAAATTTTATATTTTATTTTTTTTAAAATTTAAATTTAAAATTTAATATCTAAATTTTAAATTTTAAAATTTTAAATTTAAATATAATGAGAAGAGTATCGTTATTTTATATTTATAACTACCCACATTTTTTATTATTTTACCTTATATATTTAAACACTTAATTTTTTCTGTATATGATACTAATCAAATTTTCATCTAAATATAAATTTATCCTAAAAGATGCGCTCACTAACGTTGGAGATGGGCCACCTACTTAATGATAGTTATATACAACTCTTTCTGGGCTTGAATGAAACGATTGAAATGTAACTGAGATGAAAATGACTAATTCATCTTGATATAAAATATATATATTTTAAAAAATGTACAAGTAATATATATAGGGGCAATTGTCTATATACTCCTATTAAGTTCCCAACTTTCATATCTACCCATCAAAATGATCCGTCGGAGAAGGAGGAAAATGTCGCAGCGCCTCCCCGATGGATATCTGAAACCCGGATGAGAGAAAAAAAGGAAGAAGGAGAAATATATTTGTAGATGGAAGAGTGTTTCTATTTTTACTCTCTATCTGGGAATGAATTTACAAGAGCCCCGTATTTCAATGTCTTTTCCAGCTCCCACTTATGAGAAAACAATTATGGAGACTTCCCCTTTCCGGTTCCTTCTCTTCTCGCTGCTCCTCATTCTCCTCCACGCCCCCAAATCGAAATCCCAATCCTCCGTATTCTACAACTGCTCGACCGACGCGAACTACACGGCGAACAGCGCCTTCCAGTCGAACTTAAACCTCCTCCTGTCTACACTCCCCAACGCCACCGCGCCGACCGGCTTCAACAACACCACGGTGGGTCGAAACGGCGACGAACAAGTCTACGGCCTCGCCTTATGCCGCGGCGACGTCTCCCCTGCCGAATGCAACGCCTGTTTGACTAACGCCACGCGTTGGGCCGTCGTAGAGTACTGCCCGCGCGGCATGTCGAACACCGTGTGGTACGACACCTGCATGCTGCACTACTCCAACAATCGCTTCTTCGGCGTCATCAACTGGACTCAGAAGTTCGCATGGAACCTGAACAACGTCACGGATCCGAAGCTGTTCGACGACCAGCTCATTCAGCTCATGAATAATTTGTCCGAACAAGCGGCCTACGGGTCGGGGCAGCCGCCGTTGTTCGCGGTGGGGCAGATCGAATACGCCAACTTTACAAACATATACGGGTTGGCGCAGTGCACGAGGGATCTGTCGCCGGCCGACTGCTACGGGTGCTTGAACAATTGCGTCATGAGCATCCCGAATTGCTGCGCAACGAGGATTGGCGGGAGGATTTTCGGAGAGACTTGTAACATCCGGTTTGAGTCGGCTCCGTTTTATAATTCGTCGGCCATCAGGAACACTACCGGGAATAGCACGTTGACACCACCGCCGCCGCCGGCAGGGTCGGGCGGTAAGGGTGGTAGAGGTAAATCAAAGTCTTTCTTTTTTCTTTTTTTTGGTTAAGTTTTACTATCCATATTGAATTCAAAATATATAAACACTTGATCAATAATTACTTAAATTTTTAGAATAAGCACTCGTATAGTTTCATATATATATATATATATATATATAAAATTTATTTAATTAAGTTCTCGTTAAAAGGTTTGGAACTAAGAAACACGGCTCAAGCATAATTTTACAGTAAAAATTTGTTTTATGGAGGTTGTAGAAAACTTATTAATCTAAATTTTGAGATGAACTAAAGTTCCGCTGGAAATTATTTTTTTCGTTATTTATTTATATAACTGTGAAATTAAAGTTTTTCTAATTTTACTATTTATTTGACAGAAAATAATAAATAAAAATATAAAATATAAAAATAAATTAATATTTTATTATTTTTTATTTATATTTTTTTGTCATAATTGCTTTGATTTGAAGAGAAGAACAATTTTTTTGTTAAAATATTAACAGCGTACAGATCGGAGAGAAGAGGTGGCCCATGGAATTTAGAATTGCAGGACTTAATTTGCCCTTATGTTACTTAGGTATGAGAGTCATCCACTAACATAGGGTTGTTGCTTTCAAAGGAAACAATGTGGACTTCGCTTGGTGTAAAAAAATACACAAGTATTGTTAGTTCAAAAATACAAGTATTGTTAGTTACCCAAACAAACTGATTCATTTTGCTTGATAGGATTTATTGATTATTTGAAACTTGATTTGATACTACATGTTACAGCAAAAGACAACAGATCGATTAAGTGAATCAATATAATCTAAAATTCGTTTTCATTTTGTTTTCGAGAACCTAGTAGGATTACTTGATCTTGTCTCAGGAATTAATGGAACTACAAAGACAATTCTTATTGTTGTCATTTCGGTGGTTGCTGCTGCGTTGTTGCTCTTCTCTGTTGTCTCTCTCTGCCTGAGAATAAGAATGAAACAAAGAAAACGAGCTAGAAATCCTTTGATCAGTAAGTTCCACACACTAACTCCATTTATCTGATCAACACACATAATTAATGAGCAAAGATATTCATTTATGTACTAAGATCCTACCTACTCTTCATGATGCAAAAGGAGAAGATGAGCAGGAAATTATAAGCGTGGAATCTCTGTTGCTCGATTTGGCCACAATAAGAGTTGCCACAAACAACTTCTCTGAAGAAAATAAGTTAGGAGAAGGTGGATTTGGACCAGTGTATAAGGTGAAATCCTCTCTTAAGTGCTCCAAGTTAACTATTTAATCTGCGAGAGACGATATATTTAGCTTATGTATCAGTTTCCTTTCCTTTCTTGAATGTTCATGCTAAGAATAACTAGTCTCAAAAAGTTTCAGCTGCTAGAAAACGGTATTTTAATATTTTGTATCCGACATTCTATTTCATATCCAAATTCGAGATTTTTTGACTGACCTCTAACCAAAAACTTATAATACAATAAAACAATTTTTAACTTCTGTATGTAACAATGACAACAGGGGATATTACAAAACGGGGAAGAAATAGCAGTAAAGAGACTCTCAGTGAGCTCAGCACAGGGGCTTGTTGAGCTGAAAAATGAGGTGGTGCTTGTGGCGAAGCTTCAGCATAAGAATCTAGTGAGGCTAATTGGTTGCTGTTTAGAAGAGCAAGAAAAGCTTCTTGTTTATGAGTACCTGCCCAACACAAGCCTTGATAAGTTTCTCTTTGGTAAGGACTATCACATGATTAATTGTTTATTAATCTTGCTATTTGATTTAAATACAAGTACTCTTTTGCTGGTTCTAGTCACTTTAATATATTCGTCACAAGTCATTTGTACTTCTAAAATTGGTTTTCTGCTTTGTATGATTAAAAATATCCCCATTAACTATACTGGCCAATTGAAAAATGTCATATATGTAATACTATTTTACTCAAATGAAGCAGATCCTGCGAGGCGCGGACAATTAGATTGGGAAATACGGTACAAGATTATCGAAGGGATCAGTCGGGGTCTTCTCTATCTTCATGAAGATTCGAGGCTAAAGATCATTCATCGCGATCTGAAAGCGAGTAACATCTTGTTGGACGCTTTTATGACCCCTAAAATCTCCGATTTTGGTCTCGCAAAGCTCTTCGATGTAGACGTGAGCGAAGGAAACACAAGTCGGATTGCCGGAACATAGTAAGCACATTCTACACTCAAAGCTCTATTGAGGGAAAAAAAAAAAATTCACTATAATTTCTCTCCAATGGAGATATTCATATAATGTTGAAACTTAAAACTTGGTTTTTCGTTGTAGTGGATACATGGCGCCGGAGTATGTAATTCATGGGCATTTCTCAACAAAGTCAGATGTTTTTGGTTTTGGAGTGTTGGTTTTGGAGATTGTGACTGGACAAAGGAATGCTCGCCCACAAGAAGCTTCCTATTCAGAATTCCTTCTATCACATGTAAGCATTACCTATACGTTACTAGACGGATAAGATACAGTATATTGCCCCGATCCGATTTCCAAAACTAAAGTTTTATTAACGTTTCATATAATATGGATGTGAAAATGGCTGGGCCGGTCCAAGCGACCAAATCGATGGGCCTAACTCAAAAAGACGGACTTTGGGCTTAAAATAGAGCATTCAATCTTTAAAAATTTTATTTTTACCGTCCTACTTTTGAAAGCACCTGGCGAACACTTTTATAACTCGCTACTACTAACTGCAACCTTCTCTCAAATAGGTGTGGAAGCACTGGACCCAAGGGACTGCACACGAGGTGTTCGATCCGAGCCTCATGGGGCAGTGCCGGTCGCAGGACGTGCTCAGATGCATCCACATTGGGCTGCTGTGCGTCCAGGATGACCCGGCGGACCGGCCGAGCATGGCATCCGTCGTGCTCATGCTCAGCAGCCTCTCTGTCACCCTCCCCGTCCCGTCAACCCCTGCTTTCGTCATCCAGAACAACTCAACTACAGAAAACACGGAGGAAATCGAGACGAATGCATCCGGCGGGCTGCTGCGGAAGGCGACACGTCCAGCATCGGTGAACAACGTATCCATTTCGGAATTCGAACCACGATAGCGTCTCGGAGCTGGGGAATACTGAACCGATTATCCGTAATTCGAGTGATAGAAGAGTGTGATTTTCTTCACAGTAAATGTTTTGTTAGGATTTGGTTACATTTGTAGTTGAATTATCAACTGTCCTAGCGCAAGTGGCAAAAAATTTAGTGGTTGATATCTGAGGTCTCGAATTTGAAGCCCTGTTGCTTTACATTTTCAACTAAGTTTATTTTAAAATAAACGAAGTGGGTAGCATGTTATCTTTCTCTCTCAAAAAATAAAAAATTTGTAGTTGAATTCTAATTAGTTTAAGATTAATATTTAAATATGATAAATTTATTAAAATTTAAATATTAATTAAAATATAAATTTATTTAGGCTATAATTTGAATAGTTTTTTATATAAATTATAAATATAGCATAGGTGCTATTATTTTGACTGTAATGGTAAGATTTAACCACATTCATATAATATAGTAAGATTTAATCACATTCATATAATATGGTAGGGGCTAGGGTATAACCACACCCATATAGTACGGCTAAAATGTCCATAATTTTAGATGCACATATGTGTGCGTTAAAAAAAAAAAAAAAAAGTTTTATGGTTTTATAGAAAATGAGAGAATAGTGAGAAAAATTCAGAGAGAGGACTCGGGTTGAATCTTCTCTATTGTAGAAGATAAGTATGTGTAATTTTTCTCTTGGTTGATGAATCTTTTTTCACTTGCAATTTTTGTTTTGATTTTTCTTTTTTTTTGTGATTGTGTTGGTTCCAATTTCTGTTGAAAGAACGGGTTTATAGTAAAAACTTGATTTGATATTTTTATTGTGAAATTTAAATACTAGACGGTACCGACATGAATTACGATACCAGAGCGAATTGCGGATTCATAAAATCTGATACCAGATCGAGTATCAAATTCCCATAAGGTATTGTAATTTTAGATTTACATAAATTTGCTCATATTGTGACTTCCTTCTTTCTTACTTTTATTTTTTTTACTGTTTTTTTTTTTTTTTTTCCATGCATTTGTATTGACAGCACAAGATGGGCTGTCCATTCTGTTCCCAACATTGTTCTCATTTTTTATTTTTAACAATTACATTGACCTCTTAGTAATTCACTAAGTCCTTCTCTTCAATGGAAGTTACTAATTGTAGAGTCATTTTGGCCGCATGTCATGCACATAATCTCATTACATTTCAATACATTTTCTTTACTATATACAAAAAAAAAAAAAAAAAAAAAAAAAAAAAATCAAAAAAATCAATAGAGATTTATCCTTCTTTTTTTGTTTTTTGTTACATTTTAAAGTTTTATAAAATTACTTGTATGTCATGAGATTAAATGACCGTATGATTAGCAACTTTAATTAAAAAATAATCTATTAAATTACTTAGTAAAATTTTAAAAATTTAATGGTTGAAATTAAAAGTTTGACCATCAGCAAAGAGAGCTATATATTACGGACTTAAGCGAAATTGCTTAAAAAGTTCGCGTTAAGTCCCTGACATAAAGGTCTGCCTTGGATTTACGTGGACCACTTGAACTTACACCTTAAAAACAGAGAAAAAATAGTAAAGAACACTTACGATGATCTCTTTTTTTTAAATTATGACATATTTTATTTTCTGTATATTATGACTTTTTGTAAAAAAATTTCTGCTAAAAATATGCAAAAACATGGTAATCTTATCTAATATAGTTAACTAAAAACTTACTAATTAATATTAAAAATTTTAAAATTATTTTTTTATATATTTTTATCTGAGATTACTTTTAGAATCTAATGAAGCGAATTATTTGCTACCTTTATTACTCAGACAGTCAAGATGGAAGCTAGACAACTTTATTCCTCCTTCACCAGATTTTGAAACACTGATCGCTATCTGTGAACAACAAGTAGAATGGTCTTTGCTATTAAATTTCTATTCCCAGCATATTTATAATTTTTCTCAATTCACACAAGAATAGTTTCCTACATCAATAACTTATTTCCCAAACTATAAGGCGCATAATATTTTGATCATCATATTTTAATTTATTAGAACTTTTAATTTATAATAATTTTTGAATTATTGTAATTAAATTTAACAATTCAATTGGCTAAATATTGATAAATTATTAATATAAAAATAATAAAGTATCTTAATTATCATCGTATTATTAATTATAATATTTTCGCATTACTTCTATATCAACCAATTTATCAATATTAAGTTAATTAAATTTTATTATGTAATTTAGTATAATAATTTAAAAAATTTAAAGTAAAAATAATAAAAAATTAAAATTCGAACTTGAGGACCAAAAGTATCTGGAGGTTAAATGTGTCCTGTGTTTATAAACTATCAATCTTATCAAAATTTGTATGATGTTGAACAGATTTGACTGAGAAAATTATAATAAAAATTAAATTTTGTATGATGTTGAACAGATTTGATTGAGAAAATTATAATAAAAATTAATTAGGGTTAATTATATACGGCTTTCCGTAAACATATCAAATAGTAGATATATTCCTATAAAATTCAACTTTTTATATTTATTCCTTCAAAAATCTTAAGTTATTCATATATATCCCTGCGGTTTATTACTGTTAGTTCATTGTTTATTTTTTAATGAATTATATGTAAAATGACAGTTTTATCTTTTTAAAAATATCTCTCAAAAAATTCTAACTGTTAAAATAATACAAAACTATCGAAAAAGATAAAAAGATAAATTTACTTTACTAACTAACTAAGATTAAATATTTAATCTATGATTAACTAGATTTTTCTAAGAGTGATAGACGGTAGGGATATATATATGAATAATGTTAGATTTTTAAAAAAATAAATATGAAAAGTTAAACTTTATAGAAATATATTTGCTATTCGATATGATTATATAAAATCGTATATTATTAATTCTAATAAGCTGGACTTTGACTTTGACCTGCGCTGGACTTTCGAACCCACGCATTTAATATAATCGCAGTGACGAAATTAAAGTATACTCTCTTTTCTTTTCTTTTTTTTGAACACAAGTGGAAGATAAGGTCAAATGTACAGTGCAATATTTATTCCACGGTCAAAACCGGCCACTACGCGCGCTCTTTTCTTCGTCGTAGCATCTCATTAGTATATTCAATTGCTATCGATCACTTCTAGTCAGGAAGGGAACGAAACTTATGAAGTCGTCTTACTTCTTTCTCTTTCTTTGTCTTCTTATTATTCTACTCTCTGTTACTCCTGCAGTGAATTCAGGCGATCCTCTACACTACTTTTGCCGTCCTGATGCGAGCTACGCGGCCAACAGCACCTTCCAGGCTAACCTAGACCAGGTCCTATCATCCCTCCCCTCCGGCGCCGCCCCCTCCGGCTTCGACAACACCACTGTCGGTGCAGCGGGACCCGATCAAGTCCACGGCCTCGCCCTCTGCCGCGGCGATGTCTCACCTGCCGACTGCCTGACTTGCTTGAAGAACGCTACGAAAGATATCGTCGCTGAATGCCCAAACGACGTCGGATCGACGATATGGTACCTTATAGTAAAACAATCACTTTTCCCTAAAACCTAGATCAATCATCATTTATAATCAATATTAATTTTACATATTATCAATTGTTGAATATAAAATATATAAATAATTTTTAAAGTACACTAATATTTAGTAGTTTGAATCAATTATACTCAACAGGTACGACGAGTGCATGCTCCGCTACGACAACCTCGGCATCTTCTCCGCACTCGACATGTCATCCTTCAACGGATGCATACCGAACCCAAACAACGTCGCAGACCCGCAGCTGTTCGACAACTTGCTAGGACAGCTGATGGACAACCTCACGACGACTGCGGCACAATCACCGCAGATGTTCGCCTTCGGGGAGGTGAACTTCACCGAGTCCAATAAAATCTACGGGATGGCGCAGTGCACGAGAGACTTGGCTAGTACTGATTGTTACAGATGCATAAGAGATTATGTGGGGAATATCCCAAGCTGCTGCGGTGGTACGGAGGGTGGGAGGTTGTATGGAAGCAACTGTGCCATCCGATATGAGTTTTTTCAGTTTTATAATGCGTCGGCGGTGCATACCGTGGTTATAAAAAACGCGACCGCACCGCCGCCACCGCCGCCAATGCCAGCGGGAAGTACAACAAGTAGCAGTGGTAAGTCGAAGATTTCTAAGCGTGATTTTGATTGCAACGCAGTTCGTATTTCGTATTTCGTAGTCATCCCTATATATTTTCAGCTATGTCAATCCAATGAACATTGGCTTCTGCAATACATGTTCAATTCAGTTTTAAAAGTTTTTTAAAATCACTATCTAAAGATGGTGGTAATTAGGCATAATACACAAATGGAAAGTTGAGAGCTTTGCTTCAGTTTTTAGCAACAGGGAGAACTAACTGGTATGGGCCATATGGAAAACCAAACCTAAAATCAGGATTCTTGGTCGGCTTCATTTTGCAAATTTCATTTCAAATGGAAGGCTAATGAGTAGAAATTATATTTTTGTAGGAACAAAAATTGTTCTTATAATTATTGTTTCTGTGGGTGCTGGAGTGGGGATTGTTCTCTTCGCCGCCCTCGGTGTTTATCTACTGAAGCGTAAACTAGCTAGAGATGCGCAAAGTAAGTTCCTTATTCTATATCCAAGTCATCTGTTTGTTTTTAATCATTACTTAGAGTTTGCTTTGTTATAAAAATAACATTGGATGCTGGGATGGTGAAGATAAAAAGATCAGATCCATATCGTTTGATCTGAATACGCTTTGTACCGCAACAAATAACTTCTCTATTCAAAATAAGCTCGGTGGCGGTGGAGCTGGAATGGTCTACAAGGTAATCTCTGCCTGAAAACCAATCTGTAATTTTTGTCGCTGTTACATTGCTGCTGGTAGGGCTCGTCGACGGCCCTCGCTGCCAGTATCTAATACAGCGTAGTCGTAAATACAGGGAACACTGCCTGATGGACAAGAAATAGCAGTGAAGAGGTTTTCGGGTGCCTTGCATCAAGGGATAACAGAGCTGGGGTTTATCGTCTTGATGGCAATGTTAGAACATCCAAATCTCGCCAAATTAATAGGCTTTTGCTATGAAAAAATGGAGATGCTTCTAGTATGTGAATATCTGCCCAACAAAAGTCTAGACAACTACTTATTCGGTAAGCCGACGCTGCATGAGTATCACGCAACATATAAGAAGGAACAGTAGTTCATGGTGTTTTACTTGAGCACTAGCAGTATGCAACTTTGGCACTTGATGCTTTTGGTTCAGCTTCAATTGACAATTGCGATATTGCACATTCAAAGATTTTCAGTGTGAGACCTTTTCTCTTTTTTTCAAACCTATAGAATTTGTTACTGAATTTGTCTAGATGCAACAGATCTCAGCAGGCGAGCACAGCTAGACTGGCGAACGCGCTACATGATCATCAGAGGAGTCTGTCGAGGTCTTCTTTATCTTCATGAAGATTCAATGCTGACAATCATACATCGAGATCTGAAAGCAAGTAATATCTTGCTAGATAAGGACATGAATCCTAAAATTGCAGATTTTGGTCTCGCAAAGCTTTTGGGTCGCGACAGAACCCATGAAATCACTAGAAAAAATGGCGGTACACTGTAAGTAGAATCGTCATTTACTAAATTATTTTGTGACAAGAAGCTCTTCTTTGGCATGGTGTAATCTCAAATTTCTTTATTGCCTCATGGCAGAGGATATATGGCACCTGAATATTACAATAAGGGGCAATTTTCTAAGCAATCAGATGTATATAGTTACGGTATATTGGTCTTAGAGATAGTAACCGGAGAAAGAAACAGTGAATTTGAAGGATCAAGCGACGCTTTGTATCTTTCAACCTATGTAAGTATTCATCTAACTAAAGATTGAACATCTATAATTCATGATGCTGACCCCCTTATTGCATTGCGCAACACATGCTCTTTGATTGCTAAGCCATTTTTTGTCTGATAGGTATGGAAACGCTGGAGAAATGGGAAGGGATTAGATGTTGTCGATAAAAGTTTAGGTAATCTGTATAAACAAGACGAAGCATTAAAATGCATCCAGATTGGGCTGCTTTGCGCACAACACGACCGCGCAAGGCGACCCAGCATGAGTCAAGTCTCATCCATGCTTGATAGTCCCAATGAAATATCAGAACAACCGTGCGAGCCTGGGTACGCGCCAATGCTTGACAACAGTATAGTTATTAGCTCATCTGAACAAGAACAAGTGCTATTCAGCACACACAGGGAAGTTCAAGAACGAGAAACTGTGTAGGCCACCAAGGTTTTGGCTACAGTAAATTTTCTCTGGAGGTGAAGTATTTCACTTCACATTCCAAATTAGTTGGATTTTTGTATTTCTTTGTTAAACAGAAAATTGCGATGATATGCAGCTGTTGAGGAAGAAACGATTTCAGTTTATTCAGATGTATGATTCAAAACTTAATTGTTACTTCGAGTGGCTCGCATTTGGTTAATGTTTGTACAACTATGCTGTGGGCCTGTTGGGAATGTGTATTCTGTGTCTTTTGCCTAAATACACTTTGTAGTTTGCAATGTGGATATTAGATAAATAGCTTTTAATAAAACTATAAATGAATAAAGCGATAGCAATACTACTTCACTCTCTCTAAAGAAAAAAAAGGATCAAAATAAAATGTTCGCGAGAGTCAGTTGAGACAGAAGCTGAGACTACTTTATTCGCAGTTCCCAAGAGTTTGAAACACTCTCAGACCACGTGTGAACAGAAGATGAAATGATCGGCCATCAAATTTCTGTTCCTTAAGCACAGTACATTGGCAAAAAAAAATTAAATTTACACTTTAGAATAGTTGAATTCGATAATATACGCTAGCTATTACAATCTTTTCAACAATTGTATGATGTTGAACAAATCTGATTAAAAAAATTGTAATAAAAATTTGACTTTGACTTGACCTGCGCGGGACTTTCGAACTCATACATCCAACCACGGTCACAAACGTATCTGCGTTTTTATTTTCTTCACCACGATCTTTCTTGTTTCTTGCAGACGTAGGCAACGGTGTGGCAACGCTACAACATTTACTTCCACACGCAAAAACAGGAACTACTCCCTTATTTATTTGTAACTTCTCATTATTAGATTTAATTTCTATTATTACTTGTAATAATTAAGGCAATTAACTATGAAATCATCTCAATTCTTTCTCCTTCTATGCCTTCTTGTTACTCTCTTCTCCATTACTCCTGTAGTAAGATCAGATGAACCTGTAGGCAAGTTTTGTCGCGGGGATGCGAACTACACGGCCAACAGCACCTTCCAGGCTAACCTCGACCAGGTCCTCTCCTCCCTCCCCTCCGCAGCAGCCCCCTCCGGCTTCGCCAACACCACTGTCGGCCGAGCGGGACCTGATCAAGTCCACGGCCTCGCCCTCTGCCGCGGCGACGTCTCTCCTGCCGACTGCTTGAGCTGCTTGACGAATGCCACTAACGATATCGTCGCCGAATGCCCCCACGGCGTCGGGTCGTTTATATGGTATGTACCAGTAGTGTTTTTTCTAATTCATCATGTATACACATTGATGAATTTTATACTCAACAACAGGTACGACAGTTGCATGCTCCGCTACAACAACATCAGCTTCTTCTCCGTACTCGACAGTACCTTCAACGTATGCATGCCAACTCCGGCCAAGATGACACAGCAGCAGCTGTTCGACAACTTGCTGGGGCGGCTGATGGACAACCTCACGGTCTCCGCTGCGCAATCACCGCAGATGTTCGCCTTTCGCGAGGTGAACTTCACCGAATCCGATAAAATCTACGGGATGGCGCAGTGCACGAGAGACTTGTACAGTGTTGATTGCTACAGATGCTTAAGGACTTTTGTGGAGGATATACTAAGCTGCTGCGAAGGGAACCAGGGGGGGAGGGTGTTGGGAAGAAACTGCATCGTCCGATACGAGTTGTATCAGTTTTATAATGCGTCGGCGCTACAGATCGCAGCGACACCGCCGGAGGCAAACGCAACTGCAACGTCCAGGACGAGCGGTATGACCGAGCCTTTAAAGTGTGATTTTTGTATCTCCTATTTCATTCCTATTTTTAGCTCCATAAATTTAGACAATGTAGATTCCATGTATAATTAACTATAAACAAATGAAAAGTTATATATATATTTTTATATACTGTAGGGAGAGATCTCACAAAAGTAGAATAAGAAACGAGAGAGAAGAAGAAGAAGAAGAAAAACTAATCACATTAATGCGTTTTTTATTTATTTATTATTTTTTACCTTAAACGACTAACTTAAGAATGATCAAAATATTCGTTGATCATTATATCGCTAAAAATAATCATCCGAGTCTGTCGCAAATAAAAAAAAAAAAAAAAATTTAAAATAATATTTAGTATATCTCGAATTACATATCTCATCTAAACTTATTATCTCTATAATATTTTGACACTAATTCTTACGTACCATTTTCAAAAGAACTATTTTAACTCTTTCAAATTAAAATATTTAAAAGGCTAATATCTACGAAAAGGAAGACTTATTTTCAACCTCTAGAACAATCTGCTGGCGCAAGCAGGAGGGACTTGGTCAAACTTAATTATGACCACTCAAAAGGGGTGTATACTTATATATGTACACTCAAAAGGGGTGTATACTTATATATGTACCCATATATATATATATATATATATATATATATATATATATATATATATATATATATATATATATATATATAGTCCGGCTAGAATATTATCGATAGCACCAAATAATTAGTGCTATCAAGTTTTCAGCCGTTGGATGAAAAGATATACGGTTGGAATTATAGTGGTCCCCTAAGATTTTTACTATTTAACCAACCACCTAGTAAACTCTAGGGGACCACTATAATCCCAACCGTATATTTTTTCATCCAATGGCTAAAAATTTGATAGTACCAATAGCTCAGTGCTATCGATAGTATTCTAGCCTAATTCTCTCTCTCTCTCTCTCTCTCTCTCTCTCTCTCTCTCTCTCTCTCTCTATATATATATATATATATATATATATATATATATATATATATATATATATATATACTATAGCTTAACAAAAAATAAACTCAAATAATAATTTGATCTCAACTAATCAGACTTTCAATCGAGGTAACATTATGCCTTGGCGCAGGCCCCATGATGCGGAATTTCTATGTTGATATCGTGAAACGCTAAAGGTTTTTTTTTTAAGAAAAATATATATAATGTTATCTGTTTTATTCATTAGCTAAGTGAACTAAGCAACAGGAGTGAAATAGCTCGATTTTTGAAAAAGGAATGCAAAAACAATCGTTCTCTTAATGCAAGAAATTTTCACTGGTCTATTGTTACGGACAAACAGCGAAATAATTTTTGCCACAGAAAGAATTTTTTAGTAAATTTTTATTTTTATTTTTTGACTATCTTTACTCTATAAAAAATTAATTTAATTTCTTATAGTATGATTTCAAGAACTAAGTAGCAGTACTTACTCTTGGTGCAGGAATTAATGGAACTACAAAGATAATTATTATTGTTGCCATTTCTGTGATTGCTGTTGCTTTGCTGCTCCTCCCTGCTATCTATCTCTGCCTGAGAATAAGACAGAAACAAAGAAAATCAATTACAAATGCTCTGATCAGTAAGTTGCACACAAAACTCTTATCTTAACATGCACAATAAAAATAAAACTTCATTTTTCATAATGTACTAAGATCTTGCTCTTTATGAAGGAGATGAGCAGGAAATTAGAATCGCAAAAACTCTTTTGTTCGATTTGACCACATTAAGAGCTGCGACAAGCAACTTTTCTGAAGCAAATAAGCTTGGCGAAGGCGGATTCGGCCCAGTGTATAAGGTAAAATATACTTTCTTTTGTGAATTAACTACTTGTCTCTATAAGCATAAGTTTAATATTACATATTCAATACTCCCATTCAAGTAACTGTGGACTTGATGAAATTCGAACTCAGAACACATTCTACTCCAATATCATGTGAAACAATCAGAAAATAGTATTTTAATTTTATATATTCAGCATATTTAAGATCTCCAATGTGGGTAATTTCTTCATCATTATTGAATGTGAATATTTTACACATGCATGCATGCAGGGGGCACTACAAGATGGACAAGAGATAGCAGTGAAGAGGCTGTCAATGAGCTCAGTGCAGGGGCTAGTTGAGCTGAATAATGAGGTGGTGCTTGTGGCAAAACTTCAGCATAGAAATCTGGTGGGGCTAATTGGTTACTGCTTGGAAGAGCAAGAAAAGCTTCTTGTTTATGAGTACCTACCCAACAGAAGCCTTGATAAGTTTCTCTTTGGTATAGTCCATCACATAGTTGTTTATTTATATTGCAATTTGATTTGAAGTAGCATTTATCAAATAGTCATTTGTGCTTCTAAAATAGGTTTTCTTACTTTTAGGCCTGGAATTAAATGAACAATATATAACACTATTTTACTAAAACGGAGCAGATTCTGTGAGGCACGAGCAATTAGACTGGGAAAGACGGTACAACATCATCAAAGGAATCGGTCGAGGACTTCTCTATCTTCACGAAGATTCGAGGCTAAAGATCATTCACCGGGATTTGAAAGCGAGCAACATCTTGTTGGATGGGTTTATGATACCTAAAATCTCTGACTTTGGTCTGGCAAAACACTTTGATGTCGATGCCAGTAAAGGAAGCACGAGTCGGATTGCAGGAACATAGTTAAGCATACCTGGATTCATCATATTGTTTCTCCTAATTAGGAGACGTTTATATAATGTTAAAACTTTTTTTTTTTATTGCAGTGGATACATGGCACCAGAGTACGTAATTCACGGACACTTCTCAGCAAAATCAGACGTTTTTAGTTATGGTGTGTTGGTTTTGGAGATTGTGACTGGACGAAGAAGAGCTCGCTCTCAAGAAGCTATTTATTCCGAAGACCTTCTATCCTATGTAAGCATTTTCTATACCTTAGTAGGTGGATAAGATATATATCTCTTTACTTTACATATTCCGGAATCTTAGATTATTATAGATTAGGATATTTTTTAAGATAAATTGAGATGATTTTTGAAATACTACAAATTTTGAAGCAAACCAAACCGTGCCTTAATATATTGAGGTGTTTTTCTGCTACTAACTGAAGCTCTCTCTTAAAAAGGTGTGGAACCACTGGGGCCAAGGGACTGCACACCAGGTGCTCGACCCGAGCTTTGTGGGGCGCTGCCGGTTGCAGGACGTGATGACATGCATCCACATTGGGCTGTTGTGCGTCCAGGAGGACCCGTCGGACCGGCCGAGCATGGCATTCGTCGTGCTCATGCTAAACAGCCTCTCCTCCACGCTTCCCGCCCCGTCGGCCCCCGCTTTCGTCTCCCGGCACAGCTCACTTGCAGGCAACATAGATGAGGTCGAGACCGATGCGTCCGGCAGGCTGCAGCGGCAGACGACGAGGGCAGACATCTCCATTTCGGAGGTCGAGGCACGGTAGGGCCTCATGTTAGGATTTTCATATATATGGCCTAATTAATTATATTTAAATTTTGATTTACTATAGATATGATAAATTCTAAAAAATATAGAATAACTTGATATGGTATATCTTATCCCTTTTCCATCTATTTAAATTAAATAGAATCTTAATCAGGCTTTGATGGAAAGTCGATCTGAAATCTATATAAAGGGGTACTAGTCCTGCCACCTACTCATGTGCATTCTAGTAAGATTATCTATTAAATTCACACCATTAAATTCACAACATACGGAAAAGTGACTGAGAAAGGAAGAGAAATCAGATTATCTAGTTCGGTCGGTATTGTTTAGTATTGTTTTTTTCAAGAATTTCTTCTCTATGACGCTATGTAAGTTATTTTACAGTTTTATTTATGATTCTAAATATTGATATGTATTCGATTTTATTTTACACCATATAAATTCCGTCAACTCAGAGTTGGGGAAGATTTAAATTGAATATACTGAATTGGATTGGTAGAATAGTATGATTCGTGTCCGAGTCGTCTCGTGTCCGTGACGCATAGCTAAAAACCATTTCGAATAAAGACCATGGCAAAGCTTGAAAAAGGCAAGTATAGAGCACCTTTGAAGTTTAAATTTTAAACGAAAAATTTGGAAGCAGCCACAATTTTTGAGAGCGGGAACCCAACGGGAGAGAGGAGATCCCAAATGGATCAAATCACAAATCTTTATCTTTAATCTTAAGGAGTAGCCATAATATAATTTAAAAAATAATCTAATTTAAAAGTAGGCGTAATATTGTCTTTTAAAGTAGTAATGTACATATCTCTTTCTTTTGAAAGATTGTCCCCGCTCCCACACCTCCGCCACACGATGTAGTCATCTACCTTGAAAGTCGTTCTATCTTAATAATTTTTCCTACACAATCTCAGTTCAGATCAACAGCTAAGAACCGATTGGTTAAAAGTATTGTAGTTTAGCTACTACCTTTAAGCTTTGGGTCACCTCTCCAAGCAAAAACCGCTTCGGATTAAGAGGAATTGATTGGATTATCTTTTTTTTTTTTTTTTTTTCGATCTGCGTTTGAAATAATATCAGATCAATACAAAAAAAAAAAAAAAAAAAAAAATTAATATTTAAAAACACTTATTTTTTATATTTGACGATGCTTAAAAATATTTCAAAATAGTCTACTCTCGTATTTAAAAATATCGACTAAAATATCAGCAAATAAAAAATAGTCATATATATATATATATATATATATATATATATATATATATATATATACCAATACTGATGCTTAATATTTTGATGCTTTAATTTTATATCTTAATTATTCTTTGCAATATTTCTTAATTCTCCTGTAAAAATAGTTGCATATTAGATCTTAAGCTTTAATGGTATCGTATCAAACAACAGATTTGGACGGTGGCAGGAAGAGACTTCGCGTTCAAACAGATTTGATTGAGAAATTTGTGATAAGAAAGGGGCATTAGACTTGGCTAACGCATGCAGGACTCTCGAACGCATGCCATAAGTAGAAAATTGCGGCACGAGTGACATCAATCTACCAGTCAATAATCTCCACGTTCAAGCAATTATTTCCTCAAAAATTATTTTATTATTATTTTTAAAAATGTATTATACTATTATTTTTTTACTATTTTATAAATAAACATAGTTAAAAATATAAATTAAGTAGAAGTTAAATTTTAGACAATATAGGAATCATCAAAGTTTTAACCAACTATCTCAGATTTAGTTGGCAACGAAAACTATGTATTGAGGGTGTACGTATTGTGTCATCCCTTAGCTTCAAAATATCTCCACATCATGTTATTATAACATCTCATTAGAATTCAAATTTGATCATTGTATTTAAATTTATGCTCTTAATTTGTCGATAAATTTACGGTGCATGGTTAGTTAAATAATATAATTTTAAAAATAAAAATGATCAAAAAAATAAAGCTAACAATAAAAAACTTAATAGCAACCAAGTGTTTGATGCTATTAATAACACCAGTGTAGTTACCCGCGCGATGCAACGGGTAGATTTTATTAAAATATTTTTTCATAATTTTTTTTTAGATCATATATGATAGTTAAAAAAAAAAAAAGTATTAAATATGCAAACTCATCAAAACTATTTAATATAGAAGAATTTGTTAAGAATAAAAAAAATAGGATTAAATCTAAATGATATGTAATTAACATGAAAAATACAAAAAGGAAAAAAGAAAAATACTATTGTCTGTGTTTACAATAAAGATTTCGTGCAAATAAATTTTGCTATCAATTTTTTGAATGATGGAATTTAACTGTGTGAACAGAGTGAAGTGAGTACCGTTACATGCCGGGATTCACACGTGCCGAAGGATCATCGCCACCGTCCGTGACACGTGCGTGGCTCATCCTTTCTACGTCCACGTCACGATTCTTCCTCTCCCTCTCCCTCTCCCTCTTCTCTCCCTCTCTCTCTCTCGTATGATCGTACCATATCACATATAAGACTCTCCCTAACTCTCTATACACACACAAACACACTCTCTCATGGAGAAATGCAAAGAGGGTAGGTGAGGGGGTATATAAAACTCTCCATAACTCTCCACACACACACACAAACACTCTCTCTTTTATGGAGAAATGGAAAGGAGGGTAGGTGAGGGGGTATATAATGAGTAGGAGATGAGGAAAAGTGAGGGGGCGTATGTTTTGGAAAGACATGAGGGGAGGTGAGGGATGTAAGTTGTAGGAAGAAATTAATGAGAGGAGGTAAAGAGTGTACATTTTGAAATTGGATGAGATAAAAACTTTCAATGAAGGAAATGATTACACGTGGCAAAAATAAGAAAAATCATATATAGGTATAGATAGTTGTCTAATATATATATATATATATATATATATATATATATATATATATATATATATATATATATATATATGCTGGAATACTATTAATAGCACCAAGTTATTTGTGCTATTAAGTTTTTAATCCTTGAATTAAAGATAAATTTATTAAAATTTAAATATTAATTAGAATATAAATTTATTTAGATTAGAATTTGAATAGTTTTTTATGTAAGTTATAAATATAGTATAGATGTTATTATTTTGACGATGGTAGTAGGGTTTATAGAAAATGAGAGAATATAATAATGAGAAAGATTCAGAAAAATGGTTCGGATTGAAACTTCTCTATTATAGAAGAAGAGTATGTGTAATTTTTTTCTTGATTAATAAATTTTATTTCACCTATATTTTCCGGTTTTTTTTTTTTTTTTTTTTTTTTTTTAGTTGTGTTGGTTTCGGTTCCTATTGAAAGAACGGGTTTATAATAAGAATCTGATTTGATGTATCCGTTATGAAATTTCAATACTAGATAGTACCAATGTGAATTATGGTACCACAAAGCGAATAATTGTTATTAGGTAAAGAATGAGATGATACTAAGTTTATCTTAGTGCGACTAGCAACATTCTATTTTGCTTCAAGTGTATTTGGCTTCTTGCCTCCTTTTGTTTATGTCGAAACGTCATTTGAAAGTCTCTCCATAATGATGGTAATTTGTCGATTATCCCTAACACGATCAAGTTGTCTCCTTACTTAACTCCTTCGGTTTGGATTTTATGGACGATCATCTGAAAATTTTGAACTGGTTCCACCATATATAAATTTTTCTTCGACCATTTAGTAGCGAAAAAGTGGCTCGCAACGTACTTCTTTGGACCATCTTATTTTGTACTATACTTTAGTTGCAATGTCTTCCAAATATTCTTTACAGAGGAGTAAGTATTTTTACAATAATCATAAAGTTAATGCAGTTGAAAAGATAATGCCGACAATTACTCGTCCTTCTCGTATCTTTCGGTTTTCGAGTTGTATTCGAGAAGTTCATCCTCCGTAATATTGTCGGTATTAATCTTCTTTGAATATTTCTCCGTACGGACATATGCCACTTTGAGTAGATTGAAATAGAATAACACTTTTTCTTTCCACCTTTTGAAGGAAGCTCCTTTGAAGTGAAAGGATTTGTTGAGATCTCCGGTAATATCGTTAAATTTTTCATGTGTAGTCTTCATCTTTTAAATTTCCTTAAATTTATTGGTGTAAATACACAAAAATAGATATTAGATTACAAAAGAATATGAATAGTGTCGACGATAGATCAAACTGAGGCACAAAAAATCTCGTTGTCTCGTTGTCTTTAAGAAGATTCAAACCCTCTACGGTAGACAAAATTCTCGAAACGATGCAGTAAAATACTGGTTTGTCTCCTCCAAGATAAAACGGCTCAACCCTCGTCGTATAATTTTACCAAGTCTGCAGAAATAGACGGTCCAAAGCTCCACCAAAGAAACACATTTTTCTTCGACTTCTTTTTCTCTTAATTAGAATAGTCTTTTAGTTATTAATGTGTTTTTATGTATTTAAGAGGGTGGAGAAATTCTTTTTATACAGGCAACATAAGTCCAAAGGTTACATGTCATTTAGTGATTAGATTAAAATTTTATATTACAAAATATAATTTGTACGCTATAGGAATTCTCTTCAAAGACATAATTGAAAGATAAAAATTATATTATCTCTAAAGCAAAATTTATTAATATTAAATTATTTTATTTAATAATATAAATATTATAATATTTTTTTATTCGAGAAGTTCATCCTCCGTAATACTGTCGGTATTAATCTTCTTTAAATATTTCTCCGTACGGACATATGCCACTTTGAGTAGATTGAAATAGAATAACACTTTTTCTTTCCACCTTTTGAAGGAAGCTCCTTTGAAGTGAAAGGATTTGTTGAGATCTCCGGTAATATCGTTAAATTTTTCATGCGTAGTCTTCATCTTTTAAATTTTCTTAAAATTATTGGTGTAAATACACAAAAATAAATATTAGATTACAAAAGAATATGAATAGTGTCGACGATAGATCAAACTGAGGCACAAAAAATCTCGTTGTCTCGTTGTCTTTAAGAAGATTCAAACCCTCTACGGTAGACAAAATTCTCGAAACGATGCAGTAAAATACTGATTTGTCTCCTCCGAGATAAAACGGCTCAACCCTCGTCGTGTATTTTTACCAAGTCTGCACAAATAGACGGTCCGAAACTCCACCAAAGAAACACATTTAATTTCTTCGACTTTTTTTTCTCTTAATTAGAATAGTCTTTTAGTTATTAATGTGTTTTTATGTATTTAAGAGGGTGGAGAAATTCTTTTTATACAGGCAACATAAGTCCAAAGGTTACATGTCATTTAGTGATTAGATTAAAATTTTATATTACAAAATATAATTTGTAGGAATTCTCTTCAAAGACACAATTGAAAGATAAAAATTATATTATCTCTAAAGCAAAATTTATTAATATTAAATTATTTTATTTAATAATATAAATATTATAATATTTTTTTATTCGAGAAGTTCATCCTCCGTAATACTGTCAGTATTAATCTTCTTTGAATATTTCTCCGTACGGACATATGCCACTTTGAGTAGATTGAAATAGAATAACACTTTTTCTTTCCACCTTTTGAAGGAAGCTCCTTTGAAGTGAAAGGATTTGTTGAGATCTCCGGTAATATCGTTAAATTTTTCATGTGTAGTCTTCATCTTTTAAATTTTCTTAAAATTATTGGTGTAAATACACAAAAATAAATATTAGATTACAAAAGAATATGAATAGTGTCGACGATAGATCAAACTGAGGCACAAAAAATCTCGTTGTCTCGTTGTCTTTAAGAAGATTCAAATCCTCTACGGTAGACAAAATTCTCGAAACGATGCAGTAAAATACTGGTTTGTCTCCTCCAAAATAAAACGGCTTAACTCTCGTCGTGTAATTTTATCAAGTCTGCACAAATAGATGGTCCAAAGTTCCACCAAAGAAACACATTTTTCTTCGACTTTTTTTTCTCTTAATTAGAATAGTCTTTCAGTTATTAATGTGTTTTTATGTATTTAAGAGGGTGGAGAAATTCTTTTTATACAGGCAACATAAGTCCAAAGGTTACATGTCATTTAGTGATTAGATTAAAATTTTATATTACAAAATATAATTTGTACGCTATAGGAATTCTCTTCAAAGACACAATTGAAAGATAAAAATTATATTATCTCTAAAGCAAAATTTATTAATATTAAATTATTTTATTTAATAATATAAATATTATAATATTTTTATTTTTAATTATTTATTTTTATAGTCTGTTCATTAAACAAATAAAATTATAGAATTATAAAATTTAATATTTTTAATAATTTTAATAAAATAAATTATTTATAATAAAGTCAATCATCGCATTAGATATTTGGTAGAAAACAACTCAAAAACATCTTGTTCAGGGACTATTTTTTTATTGAATAATTGAATGGAACGCGCTATAGAAAATTGTCTTTTCAAAATTATTTCTATAAATTTTTAATTTTATTTTATTTTTAATTTTATTTATTTTTTTAAAAAAAATAAATTATAGAAATATATTTTTTAGATAGATTGTTTGCTTGATATTTAACAGCAATTTAGTAAAATAATATTATTATTTTTATAAAATAATATTGTTTAACAGAGATCTAGTACAATAATATCATAAAAATTTGTCCGATCCAACCAGCGTTGCGACGAAATCATTGATTCTCAGCTAAAAAATTCATCTTTGATTTGTTGGATTTTTTTCATCTTCTCCATTTTTATTCTCTCGAGCTCTAAAATTTCTTATAATGGTCATCAAACCCACTCACGACTCTCGCCACATTTTTTTTTTATGCGATCACGCTCGTGGTCTTTAATTTGTCCACGGTGATATATAATTAATAGTGATGTTGAGATGAAAATATTTTTACAAAATACAGAGATAAATATAAAAATAAAAAAATTATAAAAATAAATCAGAAAATACGTAGCAATTACGTACGTAATCCTTTCTTTTATACATATATAGCCCCGCATTTCAATGTCTTTTCCAGCTCCCACTTATGAGAAAACAATTATGGAGGCTTCCCCTTTCCGGTTCCTTCTCTTCTCGCTGCTCCTCATTCTCCTCCACGCCCCCAAATCCAAATCCCAATCCCAATCCTCCGTATTCTACAACTGCTCGACCGACGCGAACTACACGGCGAACAGCGCCTTCCAGTCGAACTTAAACCTCCTCCTGTCTACACTCCCCAACGCCACCGCGCCGACCGGCTTCTACAACACCACGGTGGGTCGAAACGGCGACGAACAAGTCTACGGCCTCGCCTTATGCCGCGAAGACGTCTCTCCTGCCGAATGCAACGCCTGTTTGACTAACGCCACGCGTTGGGCCGTCGTAGAGTACTGCCCGCGCGGCATGTCGAACACCGTGTGGTACGACACCTGCATGCTGCACTACTCCAACAATCGCTTCTTCGGCGTCATCAACTGGACTCAGAACTTCGCATGGAACCTGATCTTCAATACATTTTTTTTACTATATACAAAAAAAAAAAAAAAAAAAAAAAAAAACAATCAAAAAAATCAATAGAGATTTATCCTTTTTTTTTTTTTTGTGTGTGTTACATTTAAAGTTTTATAAAATTACTTGTATGTCATGAGATTAAATGACCGTATAATTAGCAAATTCAATTAAAAAATAATCTGTTAAATTATTTAGTAAAATTTTAAAAATTTAATGGTTGAAATTAAAAGTTCGACCATCAGCAAAGAGAGCTAAATATCGCAGACTCAAGCGATATTGTTTAAAAAATTCGCGTTAAGTCCCTAACATAAAGGTCTGCCTTGAATTTACGTGAACCAGTTGAACTTACACCTTAAAAACGGAGAAAAAATACTAAAGAACACTTTGAATGACCTCTTCTTATTTTTTTTTTTATTATGACACATTTCATCTTCCGTATATTATGACTTTTTATAAAAAAAATTTCTGCTAAAAATATGCAAAAACATACTAATCGTTTCTAATATAGTTAACTAAAAACTTACTAATTAATATTAAAATTTTAAAATTTATTTTTTTATATATTTTTATCTGAGATTACTTTTAAAATCTAATGAAGCGAATTATTTGCTACCTTTATTTTTTTTTTTTTGAGAGAAAGGCAGCATGCTGCCTGTCACGCCCCGGAACCCGGGCTCGCCAACAGATCCGCCGTGCACACGGGATTTTCCGCGTACACGAAGCGCTGGTAACCTGTTCCAATATAATATGAACCATAAAAAAGCATAATATCGAGCTGAATAGAAGAACCACATAGTATTTCAGACTGAAAATACAAATACAACTGTAATAAGTACAATAATCTCCCAGCTCACCAAAATAGTACATCCAGCTGGCGGAAGCCAGACCCAAAATAAAAGGAGAATATCACAGTCTGAGTGGAGGGTGCATTATCTGTCTAATAGCTCTCAGCCTCACAGGAGATCTATCTATTCAGCGATCCCCTTACCTTTATCAGCTGCCGATGGCCTAGCGGCTCCCGCAGACGACTCTGCAAATAAGAAGAAGAAAGAGAGAAACAATAATGGGGGTGAGAACTACCAGATAAACCAGTAGCCTCCCCTAGTGGGTAAAACCTCAACTCTGACGCACCCACTAGGACTACTAGAGGCAACATGAAAGAACAGTGGTAAATTATAAAGGCTGCTGTAAAAAGGAAACTACCACCACTATGCCTCTACATGCCATGTAGCATGAAATGACTGGATGCAACAATACCAAACATGCCTGCCTGAAATAACTCAATCTTGTGTCACTAGTAAAACTGGTACTGTCTGCTGTGCCTTGCCAAATCGGGTGTGCTGGCAATGCCTATCACCGATAGGGGATAGTTGCCAAATCGGGTATGCATAACACCGATAGGGGATAGGAGTCTCAAAGACTCTAAGCATGTCTGCAACACACTCCGGAGTGGCACTCGAGGGGAGCGACCCACACGAGTAAAATATCTCAGTAATAAGTATTAGAAGTGCCATAAAACAGCAGGACTGGATCATGACTATGATCAAAGTGGGAAAACCATCCACTAGGAAACCCGATCCCCAACTGACGCAATAAACCAGACTCAACCCCAATCTGATGCAAGGATAAACCTCTGGTCGACCGCCTACTGTCCGCGGTCACCGCAATACCCCACAAGTCCACAATCTAATGTAATCTCGACTACACTATCCCAAACCCCTGCTCATACTTGAGCAACAAGCCTCTGGATGCAAAGGACAACAATGAAACATGTTCAAATCCCAATATGATAGTGTAGCAATAAATAGTGGCTAACCAGATAAGCAAGCATGCATGCAATTATTTAAAAGCTGTAGAAAGTGTCAAATATTATTTTAAAAGAGTGATTTGTTATAAAAGTTATTTGCATGCGAGATTATAGCCTTTGTCCCAAACACAGTGTCCCAATATAAGTCATCATATAATCTGTGGGGTTATATTAAATTTTAGGAGAGTTCGTCCCAGCGGTTCTCATCAATTGTCCTATTAGTTTGTCCTGTCAGTTTGTCCTATTAGTTTGTCCTGTTAGTAGTCCTGTTAGTAGTCCTGTTAGTAGTCCCAATGGTTCTCATCAATTATCATATTATTTTGTCCCAATTGTTCTCATTAATTAAATTTTAGGGGAGTTCCAGTAATCCCAGTGAGCTTGTCAAAAATGAGGTAAGCAACAACCGCCCACCTCGAGCAGCTCAAACAACACCCCAGGTAGTCTCCTGGTTGTCCACAGTCCTCAAATCCTGCAAATCAACGCTCCCGGTATAAATACAAATCTCAAAAAGCACAATATTTGCTGTTTTTCAAACAGCACGGGAAAAGAGGAATTTTTCACCTCTAAAATGAGCTCCTAAAATCCCAGAAAAATCACGGTTGCGTTCCTCGCGAAGAGTAGATCAAAATCGACTCTTAAAACGCCTCGATCTGACTCTTCTACGTTAAGATAAAAATCGGAGAAGTCAGTGCTGTCCAAAAACCATCACAGTAAAAAGGGGGGTCAAAGAGGACTTGGGAATCATGCCAAAAGTACAAAACGGAGCAAAATGATCAACACGGAAATCGAAGCCCTACCTCTTACGGTCGCGCTGCCGCAAAAATCGTCCAAAAATTCCACCCGGTTAGTCCGCAGTGAATTTTCGACGGAACTGCGACGGGAAATGGGCCTAAAAAGAAAATCGTCGCAGTGCGCCGCGTCGCAGATATCTTGCAATCTGTAACTCCAGAAATTCTGAGATTGTAGAGAGAGAGAGAGGAGAGAGAGAGAGAGAGAGGAAAATTTTTTGTAGAGGACACTTTCTCTGGTTCTCTCTCTATGGCCTGCAACCGAGGTGGCAATGAGAGGGGGTGAGGGGAAGCTATTTATAATGGGCCAAAGCTCCACACGGGATCAGATCCGAACAGGAAACACCAAATTGACCATCCAGAACGCGCCACGTGTCCACATAACAGGGAACAGCCCGGTGCAAGCCCAATGAAAAATCGCCACGTGTCCCACGTGGTGTACGACCGGTCCGCGCTCCGGGTCTTCCGGAAGATGTCGGCCAATCCGGGTGCGCCACGTGTCAGCCGCCCACATGCCTTCTAGAAGCCGGCCAGCCAATGGGAAGCGCCACGTGGCACGGGAGGTTTTCGGTGCTCCCGGTGCACGCCATGTCGTGGACCGCGCACCCGAGCCCCCTGCCCGCGCCTGCCCGCGCCGCGCTCCTCCGTGCTCCGCCGCTGCCCCGCCGCTGCCCGCCGCCGTGCGCCGCCGCCCGCCGGTCGCCGCCGGCCGCCGGAACAGTAATTCCGGCGGCCGGAACAGTAATTCCGGCATGAACAGTAAATTGTGCCGAAAAAATAAAGTAAATATACCATTTCGACCGTTTTCGCGCACTGAGTCCAAATCCGCCGTCCGTTTCGCCAAATTCTCATCCGAAATTTTGTCGAAAGCTCCCGAAAATTCTCGTTTGCCCCGATTTTTGCGCCGAGTCAATTTTAAATATCCAATTTCGATTCTACATGCTTCGATGCACTGTACAAGCTCCCCGCAGTCACTGTTTAATGTTGCACAGTTCCTGCGGGAGTCCGGATTATCACACTGCCGCTTCATTCATTACGAGATTGAATTTAGCAGAGGGGAGGGGCAACAGCTGCAAGAAGCAGTCGGGCCCCAAAAAAAAAAAAAAAAAAAAAAAAAAGCCCGCAGTTAGACGCAGAATCTGGTTCAGTAAGATCGGTAGAGCCTGATGTCGGCGAGGATCTCACGGAGGGAACGACGCTTATTTTCGAAGATCCTTCTGTTCCTTTCCATCCAAATGAACCACCACGTGGCTGCGATAGTAATCAGCGCTCTTTTGCCCAGGCCCCCTTTTTTGAGTGCATGCGTTTCCCACAGTCGTTTGACAGTTGAGCTGTTGCGGATTTCCAGGCGGTTTGGCAGTAAGATCTCCAGCAAAGCTTGTGCTGAGGTACAGGAGGCAAACAAGTGATTCGCAGATTCCTCGTTTCCGAGGCAAAACTCGCAGGAGGTGGGCCCGGTCCAGTTTCTTTTGGAAAGGATGTCTCTCGTCAGTACCCGCTTTCTGAGTGCTAGCCAGGCGAAGATTTTAACTTTTAACGATGACTTGATCTTCCAAAGTTTCTCGAAGCGTGTGTCAACTACCCCACTATCTTGTAAGAAGCGGTACAAAGACTTAACTGAGAAAAGTCCGGACGTCGTCCACCGCCAGTGGAATACGTCTCTGCTGTTCGTGAGGTGGATGATTGGCAGTGTCAGTTTCAGCTTACGAATCGGATCGTCGAAGGCTGGTAGGCCTTGGTTTAGACCATCCAGGATCTTCGCCCAGTTCCAGCCGTTGAGCTCGGTGCAGTCTTTTACCCGGAGGTTCTTGTTGGTAGCCGATTGGAAGATGCCAGGAAATTCGGTCGATAGGCTCGAGTTCCCAGTCCAGATATCAGACCAGAAACCTGTCAATTCACCGTTTCCCACTGAGCGGGTCTTTGAAAATATTTTGATTTTACCGTCCTACATTTGAAGGCACCGGGTGAAAATTTTGATGGCTTTGACGCTTTCTACTTATAATAAATTTCTCCCAATAATAAATCGAGGTGATCAAGATGATTTGCTGCTGCTAACTATAGCTCTTTCTTACGTAGGTGTGGAAGCACTGGAGCAAAGGGACTGCACACGAGGTGCTCGACCCAAATCTCGCGGGGCGGTGCCGGACGCAGGATGTGCTGAGATGCATCCACATTGGGCTGCTGTGCGTCCAGGAGGACCCGTCGAACCGGCCGAGCATGGTGTCCGTCGTGCTCATGCTCAGTAGCCTCTCCTTCACCCTCCCGGCCCCCTCGGCCCCTGCTTTCGTCATTCTGCATGGCTCAACTGCAGACAACACGGAGGAGATCGAGACCGATGCGTCCGGCGGGCTGCAGCGGAGGACGAAGAAGGCTGTGTCGGCAAACGACGTCTCCATTTCAGAACTCGAGCCACGGTAGCGTCTCCGGGCTGGGGAATACTGAGCAGAATATACAAAATTCGAGTGGCAGAAGAGTGTGATCTTCTTCATTGCTGAGTAAACGTCAAACGGAAAGAACTTCATAATTAATATTCGATATCAGAAATTCGAAGTCTAGATCCTTTTTACGTTTTCAACTAAATATATTTTTGTAAAAGATAAATAAAATTAATAATATGCTATTTTTCTTTTAAAAAAAAATAAAAATAAAATAAACAACAAAATCTAGATTTATGTAAGCTTGATAATTTTTGTGATTTTTTTTTTTTTTTTTTTTTTGAATGCTATAGCAGAAGATTTTTTTAGCATCTCTCTTTTTAACGCAAGATGTGATAGACTAAATTATGAAAAGCCTCTTTGTAATTTAGCCCCTCTTTATTATTCTTTGTATTATAAACTGTGACAATTTTTATCCAACGCGTTATTATTATTTTAAAGAGATCTAAAATTATATAATAACTTTTAAATTTAGCTGCAAAATTTTATAAAAATAAATTTATAGATGAAATTAGATATACTCAATAAATTAGAATTTTATATATATATATATATATATTATATATATATATATATATATATATATATATATATATATATAGAAAGAGAGAGAGAGAGAGAGAGGACTTAATATTTTTAAAAATATAGAAGCCTACTAATTATATATATATATATATATATATATATATATATATATATATATATATATATATTATATATATAATATATATATATATATATAATATGGGATAATTGCCTGTGTACCCCTGAAATATGAAGAAATATCTGATTTACCCCTCTTATTTTTCTTTCCAATATACCCTTCATACGTTCCACGTTATTAAAAATACCCCTACCGTTTCCCTTGTTAAGTTAACTAGGGTTAAACTAGAGTTAAATAATAATCGGAGTTGAAAACTATCAGATATACCTATTTTGCCCGGATTTAGGGTTTAGGGTTTAGGATTTTTAGGGTTTTAGGGTTAAGGTTTAGGGTTTTAGGGTTTTAGGGTTTAGGGTTTAGGGTTTTTTAGGGTTTAGGGTTTAGGATTTAGGGTTTAGGGTTTAGGTTTAGGGTTTTTTAGGGTTTTAGGGTTTAGGGTTTAGGGTTTTTAGGGTTTCGGGTTTAGGGTTTTAGGATTTAGGGGTTTAGGGTTTTAGAGTTTTAGGGTATATTTGAAAGGGCAAAATAGTAATTACACACAGATAACGGCAGTTCCAAACGGTACACTAACAGAGTTTAACTTCAAGGGTATTTTGGAAAGAAGTTGGAACGTAAGAAGGGTAGTTTTAATATTAGCCTTCTAAGAGGGGTAAATCTGAAAACAGAGAAATTTTTAGGGGTACGTAGGAAATTGCCCCTATATATATATATATATATATATATATATATAGAGAGAGAGAGAGAGAGAGAGAGAGAGAGAGAGAGAGAGAGAGAGAGATATGGTGGAATGCTATCACTAGCAAATTGACTTGTTTGTCATCCATTTGTTTTCAATAATTGAACTTCTAAATCGATGATCAGCACCGTTGAACATAATCTAGAACATTTAAACTATTTAGAAATTAAATTTCATACTTTTTCGATATTCTTTTCTAGTCCATCAAGCGGACAAAAAAATGAATGGCTAAAAATAAATATCCTTCAAAAAGTGATGATAGGAGTCTTGTAATCAAGATCAAAAATATATATCTTGTTTTAAATAATTTTAAAAAAATTCTAATAAACATTCAATTAATTTAGATCTCTTTATATCGTTAAATGAGCAAAAAACTTATATCTACCATTAAAATTAAAAAATTTATAATATTTTGATAATAAGGTCAATAATGTCGAAAATATTTGAAATTTAATTTCTAAAGACTTCTAGTGGTCTAGATTATATTTAAAGGTGACGATCGTCGATTTGAAAGTTCTATCATCGAAAATAAATGGGTGGCAACCGAGCCGGTTTGCTACTGATAGCATTCCAGCTCAACTATATATATATATATATATATATATATATATATATATATATATAGATATAGAGAGAGAGAGAGAGAGAGAGAGAGAGAGAGAGAGAGAGAGAGAGAGAGAGTTCGGCTACTATGCTTAATTATATAAGCACCAAGCAATTGGTGCTTGTAAGTTTTCTACCGTTAAATCTAATCCTTTGATTAATTCTACCCCTTAGATCATACTATTTCACAAGCCACCCACTAAACCCAAGGGCTGTGTTTGTTTTGGGGTTAGCATGATATCCCCCTTATCCCCCAAACGCACCAGGAATAACAAGAATATCTTATTCTGGTATTTCTGGTATAACAAGAATTACTGTTCCAACAGTAATTATTCACTATATTTTACTTTTCTATTCTACCCCTAGCACACTATCCGAGTCACACCATATTATCCATTATTAGATACCCACACACATTATTTCCCTGCCTCGTTTCTTGTGCACTGCTTTTTCTCCACAACCTTCTCCGAGCTCCAAACTCTCCATTATTGATCCTTCCACTCGGCTCCTCGGCGTCACCCCTCGCTCGCGCCCCGAGGCAGAGCTCGTCCCCTTCGTCGTCCCTTGCAAGCTTCCCGAGGGATCGCTGGGCCCGGCATCACCCCTTGCACGCGCCCCGAGAGGGAGCTCCTCCTCTGCTTCGCCCTTTTTTATTTTTGAATTTTTAAAATTTTAATTTTAACTTCAAAATTTTAAAATTTTAAATTTAGATATTAAATTTTAATTTAAAATTTAATATTTCAAATCTCAAATTTTAATTTTTCAATTTCAAATTTCAAATATAAGGTAAATTTTAATACTTTGAATATTTAAATTAAAATTTAAATTTATAATTTAAATTTAAAATTTTAATATTGAATTTTAAGTTTTAATTTTCAAATTACAAGTTTCAAATTTTTAAAATTCAAAATTTTAAATTTTACATTTTAAAATTTAAATATTCAAATTTTAAATTTTAAATTCCAAATTTAGATTTTAAATTTGAAGCTGGAAATTTAAACTAGATTTTAAATTTTAAATTAAAATATCAAATTTTAAATTTTTTTACAAATTTATATTTTAAAATTAAAATTATTTTAAAATAAAATTTAGTAAGGCTTTAACAATGGTGCCACAAGAAAGCCTTCAACGGTGCCACAAATGAAATGTTAAATTAAATATTATTTTCATAAAATATAATTTAATTTTGATTTTGATTTTATCTTATTTTTTATAAAGTTTTCAATTATTAATTAAAATAAAAAAATTAGAATTTAACAATTTTTATCATATAATAAAGCTTGAGTGCAAAAAAATTATTTACCCCAACTAAACCTCTTTATTCCTCTTATTCCTCATTATCATACCAAACACAAAATCTTTTATCCCTGGAACCATCCCAAACGCTTTTTTACTCTAATTCCGTATTTTATACTTATCCCTGGTATAACTAGAATAGCCTTATCCGGTTACCAAATGCACCCAAGGGACCCACTATCTTCCTAACCGCAGATTCCTACATCTAAGGATAAAAACTTACCTGCACAAATAACTGATACTTATAGTATATATATATATATATTATATAATATATATATATATATATATCTAGATATATATATATATATATATATATATATATATATAATTTGAAATTCAAAAATTAAAATTGAATTTGAATTTGAAATTCGTATTCAAAATCTACATTGGAATTTGAAATTGAATTTAAAATGTTCAATTCAAAATTAAATTTGAATTTAAATTTTGAGTTATAAAATCGGAATTTGAATTTAAAATTCGAATTCAAAATAAAATTTAAAATTTAAAATTTAAACTTTAAATCCAAAACCAAAATTTAGATTTTGAATATTAAATTCAAAATCTAAATATAAATTTAAAATTAAATATAAGTATAAATTAATGATTCAAATTACATTGAAAGCAATTTAAAAATTCTGAAAATACTTTTAGGCTGCGTTTGGAATCGGAATAGGCTGGAATTGGCTATTCTGGGGATAAGGATAAAGTACGGAATTAGAGCTTAAACTCGTTTGGGATGGTTCCAGGGATAAGGCAATTCGTGTTTGGTTTAATAATGAGGAATAGGAGGGATAAAGAGGATAAGATGGGTAAATTACCTTTTTGCCCCCAAGAGTTATTATGTGATAAAAGTTGTTAAAAATTGATTAGTTCGTTTTAATTAATGGATTAATAGTTTAAAAAAATAAAAGTAAAATTATAATCGTAATTAAAATATATAATTTAAAAATAATACATTTAATTTATTATTTAATTTTTTTCAACTTAAAATTAAATTTAAAATTTAAAATTTCAACATTTTAATTTGAAATTTACAATTTTATAATATTAATTTTAAATAATTAATTTTTAACAAAATACCTTTTTAAAATTTCGCAAAATTTATATATTTGCTAAATATTTGTAAATTTTCGCCCACGAGCTTTATTATGTCATTAAAATATTATAAACTCGTTTTTCTTATTTTAATTAATGGATTAATAGTTTAAAAAATTAAAAGTAAAATTATAATCGTAATTAAAATATATAATTTAAAAATAATACATTTAATTTAATATTTAATTTTTTCAACTTAAAATTGAAATTTTAAAATATAAAATTTCAACATTTTAATTTGAAATTTACAATTATATAATTTTAATTTTAAAAAATTAATTTTTAACTTTAATTTTTTTTAAAATTCACAAAATTCGATATTTGATAAATATTGTAAATTTGTACCACGAGCTTTATTATGTCATTAAAATTTGCTAAACTCGTTTTTCTCATTTTAATTAATTATTATTGGTTTTAAAAAATAAAAATAAATTTATAATCATATTATAATGTATTATTTAAAAAATTTACATTTAATTTAATGTTAACTTTTTCAAATTAAAATTAATGGATTAATGGTTTAAAAAATTGTGATAAAAGTTGTTAAAATCTAATTATTTCGTTTTAATTAATGGATTAATAGTTTAAAAAAATAGAAATAAAATTATAATCATAATTAAATTATATTATTTAAAAATAATATTTAATTAATATTTTATTTTTTCAAATTAAAATTTAAATTTAAAATATAAAATTTCAATATTTTTAATTTTAAGATTTAAAATTTTATAATATTTATTTTAAATAATAAATTTTATAATATTTATTTTAAATATAAATTTAAATTATAATATTAATTGTGATGATGAGAGTGTATTGGGAAGAGAGAAAGGAGGGTGGGATGAAGGAAAAGAGAGAGAGAGGAGAGGGGATTTGTGATGATGAGAGTGTATTGGGAAGAGAGAAAGGAGGGAGAGGAGAGAGAGTGAGGAGAGAGTTTTATTAAAATAATATGTTGGGATGAGATAAAGGAGAAAAAAGGGTAGTATGGTAAAAAATTTAATAGTAAAATATTAATGTGGGATTTGTTATACCAGCTATTCTCCTTGTTCTGGGATAAGCAATACCAGACGGTTCCAGAGCGTTTGGGAGAATAAGGGGATATCCCCGCTATTCCCGGTTCCGTTCCAAAAACAAACGGGGCCTTAGATTTTTTGGCATTTGGGAATAGAGGATGCCCATCTCTCTCCACTAAGATAATATTCTCCCTTTTAGAAAAATCAATTTTATTCTAAAATAAAATTAATCGACCATACTAAATAATATGATTCAAATATAATAAATTTTATAGATCAACAAATACGACGTCGCATACATGTCAAATTAAGGCCATTATTTTCAAGCATCCATTTATTATTATTGTTTCCTTTCACAGTGTAATCCCGTATTCCAATGCCACTCCTCCTTAATTAATTACCTGTGAGAAAAAGTAGAAAACTATGGAGCCTCCTCCTCTTCTCCTCCTCCTCTGCTCCCACCTGCTCATCCTCCTCCGCACCTACGCATCCGAATCAGAATTCCGCTCCGTCAACTGCCTCGCCGACGCGAACAACACGGCAAACAGCACCTTCCAGTTGAACCTCAACCTCCTGCTGTCTTCCCTCCCTTCCGACGCCGCCCCCTCCGGCTTCTACAACACCACGGTCGGTCGAAACGGCACCGACCAACTCTACGGCCTCGCGGTATGCCGCGGCGACGTCTCCTCTGCCGACTGCAAGACCTGTTTGAACACCGCCGCGCAAGATGCCGTCGTAAAGTGCCCGCACGGCACGTCGAACACCCTGTGGTACGACTACTGCATGCTGCGCTACTCCAACCAGAGCTTCTTCGCCGTCGCTGACAGCTCGTTCCGGATATACATGTCCTACACGCAGAACGTCACGGATCCGCAGCTGTTCGACGACAAGCTCGGGAAGCTGATGAATAATTTGGCCACGAAAGCGGTCTCCGGGTCCGGGCAGCCACCGTTATTCGCGGTGGGGCAGGTCACCTTAACGAGCTTAAATAACATATACGGGCTGGTGCAGTGCACGAGGGATCTGTCGCCTGCCGACTGCTATGGGTGCTTGACGACTTACATCGGGTACATCCCGCAGTGCTGCGGAACGAAGATCGGCGGGAGCATTTTCGGAGAGAATTGTAACGTCCATTTCGAGTCGGTGCCGTTTTATACTTTGGCGGCAGCGCCTCCTCCGCAATCGAATGGGACGAGCGCGGTGATGCCGCCACCGCCGCCAGGGTCGGGTCAGAATACGGGAAGTGGAGGTAAGTCAAAGTCTTTTTCCCGCTTTGACTTTTTACTATGGGATTTGCTATTGTGGGGTTGTAGAATTGCAGGACATTTCCCCCCCTCCACTTTGTTACGTTCAAGAGTCGTCCACTAATGAAGAGATGCTGCTTTCATTTGCTTTCAATGTAAACAATATGGTCTTCAACTTGGTATAGAAAAATAATCTATTGAATGACTCCATTCATTTTCTTTAGATTGAACTCAGCTAGCTATAAATGTAAAAAAAAAATTAGCTTCAAACATTAAACCTCATATATCAATTATTAAATCCTTAGGTCATGTTTGGTTTGGGAATAAAGAGAAAATAATCTCCTTTATATCTCAATTCCTGCCAAACAGTGTTGCAAAATGGCATGGGATAAATTTTTTTTTTATTCCTGGCTTAATGGGTTATCCTAGGATAACCCGTTAAACCTTATTCCTCTCCCCCCATGGAATAAGGTTTTATCCCTGGGACAGTGAAGGGACAAAATTATAATTTATTATTTATAATTAAATTATAATATAAAATATAATATAAAATATAAAATATAAATTATAAATTATAATATAAAATATAAATTATAATATAAATTATAAATTATAATATAAATTATAAATTATAATATAAATTATAATATAAATATAAATTATAATATAAATTATAAATTATAATATTAAATATAAATTATAATATAAAATAAAAAAAATATAATATAAAATATAATTTATTATTTATATTCTTAAAATATAATATAAAATAAAAAATATTATTTTTTTTTAACGTAAGATATAATTTATTATTTATAATTAAATTGCTTCAAATTTAATATAATAATTAAATTAATTTTTCTACAAAAAAAAGTTAAGGGCAAAGTTGGTATTTTTATAAAAATTTTATCTTCTTTTTCTACTATTCTCTACTATTCCATAATTTTAACCAAACACAATTTTAACTATTCCAGATAATACCAACTTTTCAACCAAACGCAATTTAACTTTTATACTTCATTATTCCGGAATAACAAGTTATCCCAGGTATAAAAAAATTTATACCCCTTAAATTTATCCCTGAACCAAACATGACCTTAGTCAATCATAGTTGGTACAGTCAGCAACAAATGTGAAAAAATTGAAAGTCATAAGCATATTTTATATACAAATGAAAGTTTTAGTAGTAATCGAAATCAACTGACTTATTTTGCATGATTCGATTGATTAATAATTTGACTCTTTTTTAAAAAAAAATCAACAATTCGACTCTTTATTAATAATTCAACTCGCTTTGATATTACATGTTATAGGGAAAGAAAATTTGATTATTTCGAGAACCAAGAAGGATCACTTACTCTTTGGTGCAGGAATTAATGGAACTACAAAGACAATTATTATTGTTGCCATCTCTGCGGTTGCTGCTGCATTGTTGCTTCTCTCTGCTATCTATCTCTGTCTGAGAATTAGAAAGAAAGAAATAAAACCAGTTAGAAATGCTCTGATCAGTAAGTTTCATACATAACTATATTTAATTCAATACACACAGCGAACATAAAACTTAATTTATGTACTAAGACCGTGATCTTCGTGAAGCAAATGGAGGAGATGAGAAGGAAATTAGAAGCGTGGAATCTCTATTGTTCGATTTGGTCACTATAAGAGCTGCCACAGGCAACTTTTCAGATGCAAATAAATTAGGAGAAGGTGGATTTGGACCCGTGTATAAGGTGAATTCTTCACTTTTAAGTGCGCACATTCAATTACTTAATTTGCAAAAGATAATAAATTTAGTTTATGTGTTGGTTTCCTTTCCTCTATTGAATGTTCTGAATGTTGAGAACTACTAGCCTCTAATAATTTTATCTGTTAGAAAACGACATTTTAATATTTTGTGTCCAGCATTCTCTTTCATATATGAGCTCAGATACTTTTCAACTGACTTAGGATTTATTACTCTGATTATATATATTAATAATTATTTTATTTCTAAAACCGTATAATACTATTAAATAAATTTTTTAACGTTTGTATATGACACTGGAAATAGGGGATGCTACAAGATGGGCAGGAAATAGCAGTGAAGAGACTCTCAGTGAGCTCAGCACAGGGGCTTGTTGAGCTGAAAAATGAAGTGGTACTTGTGGCAAAGCTTCAGCATAAGAATCTGGTGAGGCTAATTGGTTGCTGTTTAGAAGAGCAAGAAAAGCTTCTTGTTTATGAGTACCTGCCCAACACAAGCCTTGATAAGTTTCTCTTTGGTACGGACCATCACATGATTAATTGTTTATTAATCTTGCTATTTGATTTAAATACAAGTACTCTTTTGCTGGTTCTAGTCACTTTAATACATTCGTCACAAATCATTTGTACTTCTAAAATTAGTTCCTGCTTTTTATGATTAAAAATATCCTCATTAACTATACTGGTCAATTGAAAAATGTCATACATGTAATACTATTTTACTCAAATGAAGCAGATCCTGCGAGGCGCGGACAATTAGATTGGGGAATACGGTACAAGATCATTGAAGGGATCAGTCGAGGTCTTCTCTATCTCCACGAAGATTCAAGGCTAAAGATCATTCATCGCGATCTGAAAGCGAGTAACATCTTGTTGGATGCTTTTATGACCCCTAAAATCTCTGATTTTGGTCTCGCAAAGCTATTCGACATCGACACGAGCGAAGGAAAGACGAGTCGGATTGCTGGAACATAGTAAGCAGATCCTACATCCAAAACTCAATAAAGAAAAGAAGATTCACTAGAGTTTCTCTCCCGAAGAGATTCTGATACATAATGTTAAAATCTAAAGCTTGGTTTTTAATTAATTACAGCGGATATATGGCACCAGAATATGCAATTCACGGACACTTCTCAACAAAATCCGATGTTTTTAGTTATGGTGTGTTGATTTTGGAGATTGTGACTGGACGAAGGATTAACGCTCCCCCTCAAGAAGCTGTTTATTTAGAAGACGTGCGATCCTATGTAAGAATTAATTTCCCCGTGATATTTAAAAGCGTTTAAAATTTTTATTTTATCACCCTATGTTTTTTTAAGGCATCTGGTGAATTTTTATTAATAAATTGGGGCGATTTTTTAATGCTAATTATAGCTCTTTCTTAAATAGGTGTGGAAGCACTGGTGCCAAGGGACTGCACACGAGGTGATCGACCCGAATCTCGTGGGGCGGTGCCGGTTGCAGGACGTGCTGAGATGCATCCACATTGGGCTGCTGTGCGTCCAGGTGGACCCGTCGAGCCGGCCGAGCATGGGGTCCGTCGTGCTCATGCTCAACAGCCTCTCCTTCACCCTCCCGGCCCCCTCGGCCCCTGCTTTCGTCATTGTGGAAGGCTCAGCTGCAGACAAAACGGAGAAGATCAAGGCCGATGCGTCGGCAAATGACGTCTCCATTTCAGAACTCGAGCCACGGTAATGTCTCCGAGTTGGGGAATACTGAACTGATTATACCGAATTCGAGTGACTGAAAGAGTGTGGTTTTCTTCATTACCGAATAAGCAGCAAAGGCATTGCGAACCGAGATTACCGTAAGCTTGCTCATTTTGTGGCTTTCCTTTTTTCGAATGCTTTTGCAGGAACACTTTGTTTCGTATCTCTTTTTTACATGTTCAAGATGCAATAGACTAAAATTTATATATAAAATTAGATCGAATTATATAAAAATAAGTTTGCAGATGAAGTGAGTTATAGATATGTGTTAAATCCCACCGCAACAGCATCAAAATTAGAATTTAATTATTTTATTTTATGTAATTTATAGCATTAAAAGATTAACATATATCAAAAACATATGAATGTAAAATATAAATTACTTTTGTATAGCTCATGTTTGCATTAATTGTCCATAAAAATGCCTTGACGGAATACTAACCATATGTTCTTGATAACTTGCATTGAAAGAAGCATGTTGCCTTTTCCTCAAAAAAACTTGCATTGAAAGAAAGAGAGAGAGAATGATGATTGTCGGTTTTTTTTTTTTTTTTTTTTTTTTTTACTTTTAATTGTACACCAATATACAAGAATAATAAAAATTAAAAAATATATTTATTTTTACTAATTATCATAATTAATCAATTTAATCGGAGATTGCCTAAATGCAAACAAGTGTAATTAATTAGGAATATTTATAATTTCTAAGGAGTATAGAATCATTAGTCTTAATTTTTTTATACACAATATTTTTATTTTCACGCTTTGCACAATATTTTAAATTTTTAATACTCTAAAAAATTCGTGTAATATTAAAACCTAAAACTTGGTTTCAATTGCAGCAGATATATGGCACCAGAGTATATAATTAAAGAACACTTCTCAACAAAATCAGATGTTTTTAGTTATGGTGGATTGGTTTTGAAGATTGTGACTGGGCGAAGGAATGCTCGCCTTCAAAACGCTATTCATTTAGAAAATGTTCCATCTTATGTAAGCATTTTCTACACCTTAGATAGGTGGATAAAAGTATTCATTTGTAACTTACCATCCCGGATTCAAATAAGAGACGACTTTGACGCTCCTAGACATGATGAATTTGACACTTCCTTTTTAAGTAGGTGTGGAAGCACCGGATCCAAGGGACTGCACACCAAGTGAAAATAAAATATATATATATATATATATATATATATATATATATATATATATATATATATATATTAATATAAAATTTGTGTTTCGGCGAACAACTGTACCAAAAGCCATTTTGGATAGTAATTTTGGCAAAATGCCTTAGCTTAGGCCATTTTGGATAAGAACTACAGCAAAGCTTGAAAAGGGAGGTATATATAGAGCACTTTTAAGCTCAAATTTTAAATAGAAAATACTGAAAAATATAGAAGCGGCTGGAATTTTCGAAAGCAATTTCAGAAAAATGATACTTAACCATCTCACAAATATCGCTTGATTATAACTACGCAATATTTGAACCTAGGGACTATAAAATAGAAAACATGCCGCTAGAGAGGAGATTTCAAAAATATATGTTATAATTTGGTTTAGTTTTGTATTTATTTAAATTGAAGTTAAATTCTAATCTAATTAGGATAATATGAGATTTAGATTATTGGGTATAATTAAAATTTAATTAGGAGTTTAATTAGACTATAAATTTTAATTAAATTCTAGTTTGGAGGCATATATTATATATAGCATATCCGGCCACTCTAATGAGACCGCAATTTTAATCAGCGGAAGCCCTAATTAATTTAGGCCAACCAAGAAAGATACGTGTTGTTGGTGTTGGAATATATTTGGCCATATTAATGAAGCCGCCTCTAATTAATTTAGCAATCCATGAGAAGAGAGGCCGGAGGAGCCATATGTTGCTAATGAAGCCGGCAATTAATTAAGATATTGAAGCTCTAAGGTGAGGACGTCCATACGATTGGATTCTTCAAAATCGTTAGGATGGACGCAAATTTTGATATTTCGGATTTATTTGGAGTTTCGGTTTTCTTGAGAGATATAATCTTTGTATTCTACTTTTGACTTTAATAAAAGTCTTTACTCCGTCTTCGCCCGTGGATGTAGGCCGGTGGCCGAACCACGTAAATATTGTGCGCTTTATTTTTCTTCTTCTGTTTCTCGATTCTCTTTTGGTATTTTCACGCCCAACGAACTAGATCTTTTCGGTTTTTGTCATAACAAACTGGTATCGGAGTCGGATTGTTCGTTTGGGTGTTTAAGACGTCGACAAAATTTGAGATCGAGAAATTTGATCGCTCCAACAGTTTCGCTCTACGGCAAGTTGTCGTTCTGATGTAGCAAAGGTTGCAAAAGGCGTAACCGGAGAATGAGAAGATTGACACTTCAGAGAACCCCACGGTTTTACTCATTAAGCCAGGCGACCAAATTCAAGAATTCCGTATATTTGGTTTGCATGTGCAGCAGCACTTTTAGGAGCTTTTAGGGTTTTGATGGAGAAGATAAAGAATTCAAGCCAAGTTGGAGATTGCTAGATATGCCTCGAATTCTAAAATTAGAATATTTTCTAACCCTATTCTGTTTTGCTTATCCAATTAAGATAAGTTTAGATTATTTCTAATCTTATAAAGATTATCCGTAATCTTAGTGGATTCGTATTCCTAACTGTATTAGGATTTAGCCACTATTATAAATATACCATTATTCTATTGATTCGGTGCGGCGGATGAGAAGGAGTATGGGTGTATTTTTGGGATTAGGATTTTGTGAGAGAGACATATTTTGTACACCACTTTAATTATAATGAAAGTCTCCGCTCCGTCTTCGCCCGTGGACGTAGGCCAGTGGCCGAACCACGTAAATTTTGTGTGTTTTTTTTTTTTTTTCTTTTGTTTCTCGATTCTCTTTTGGTATTTTCGTGCCCAACGAACTAGATCTTTTTTGCTTTTGTCATAACAAATTGGTATCAGAGCCGGATTGTTCGTTTGGATGTTTAAGACGTCAACAAAATTTGAGATCGAAAAGTTTGATCGCTCCGGTAGTTTCACTCTACGGCAAGTTGTTGTTCTAATGCAGCAGAGGCTACAAAAGGCGTAACTGGAGAATGAAAAAATTGGCACTTCAGAGAATCCCACGGTTTTGCTCATTAAGTCAGGCGACCAAATTAAAGAATTCTGTATATTTGGTTTGCATGTGCAGCAGCACTTTCAAGAGCTTTTAGGGTTTTGGTGGAGAAGACAAAGAATTCAAGCCAAGGTGGAGATTGTTAGATATGTCTCCAATTCTAAAATAGGAAGGTTTTCTAATAGTATTCTGTTTTGCTTATCCAATTAAGATAAGTTTGGATTATGCCTAATTTTGTTAAGATTATTGCTAATCTTAGTGGATTCGTATTCCTAATTATATTAGGATTTAGTCATTATTATAAATATGTCATTATTCCTTTTATTTGGTATGGTGGAGCAGAAGGAGGAGATCGATGATAAAGCTCTTACGGCAATACAATTATGTTTATCCGATGAGGTATTGCGCGAGGTTTTGAATGAAAAAACCGCTGCAGGGCTGTGGCTTAAGTTGGAATCTCTCTATATGACTAAATCTCTCACCAACAAATTATATTTGAAGCAACGTCTCTTCATGTTGCGCATGGCGGAAGGTACCTCTATTAAATCGCATTTAGATGAATTTAATTCTATTATTATAGATCTCCGCTCGATAGATGTCAAAATCGAGGAGGAGGATGAAGCCTTTTTATTATTATGTTATTTACCGCCCTCTTATAACAATTTTCGTGAGACCTTCTTGTTTAGTTGGGATACTTTATGTCTCGATGATGTCAAATCCTCTCTACTATGAAAAGAAAGGATTGACATGCAGATAAGTAATGAGACAGGTGGAGCTTCAGGAGAAGGTTTGGTTGTTAGAGGGAGGTCTCGAGAAAAGGGTTCCGGTAATAGAGGTATATCTAGATCAAAGTCAAAACACAGAAATCTGATTTGCGGTTATTGTAAGAAGAAGGGTCACACAAAAGCCGATTGTTTTAAATTGAAATATAAAGAACAACGGAAGAATAACAATGATAGAAATCAAAATATGAAAAATACTAACACTGAGGCTGAAGCAAGTGTTGTAGCAAAAGAATCAGATGGTAGTGATATTGTCTTAACAGTTACCGATAAGACAAACAAACAAGATGAGTGACTTATGGACTCCGCGTGTTCCTACCATATACGCATGCACAGAGAGTGGTTCTCAACGTACAAGCCTATTCAAGGTAGAGTTGTATTGATAGGAAATCACGCGAAGTGTACAGTTGTTGGCATTGGAACTATTCGGGTACGAATGTACGATGGAGTTGTGAAGACTATATTTGAGGTTTGACATGTTCCGGATATGAGGAAAAATCTGATCTCATTGGGTACACTTGATACTAAAGGTTTTAAGTATTCTTCGGTTGATGGATTAATGAAGGTCGCTAAAGGGAATCTCCTAGTGATGAAGGCCAAATTGTCCGATATGTTATATATTCTACAGAGTTCCACTGTGACAGGTTCAGCAGCGGCGACTTCTTCCTCTTTGTCAGATTGAGATAGCACCAGATTATGGCATATGCGATTGCGCCATATGAGTGAATATGATATGATAAAATTGAGCAAAAGAAGTTTACTTGGTAGTCAGAGTTTAGAAAAGTTGAATTTCTACGAGCATTGTGTTCTTGGCAAATAAAAAAGAGTCAGTTTTAAGGCTGCATTTCATCGAACAAAAGGTACTCTGGACTATATTCATTCTGATTTTTGGGGACCCTCTCGTACTCCAATTCACGGTGATGCTAGATATATGTTGACTTTTATTGATGATTATTCTCGTAAAGTGTGGATATCTTTTTTAAAAGATAAAAATGGGATGTTCAATTATTTTAAACAGTGCAAGATTATGATTGAGAAGCAAATAGAAAGAAAACTATTTTTTTTTCTATATTTTTGTGGACTTAGAAAAGTGCAACACAGGCCACGTCAATTATCAGTCAATGATCCAGGAGTCAATGGTCCCACATTCCGGCAAGTACACGTTATTTATTTATTTTATCAAAAATACTATTTATAATATATTTAAAATTAGTATGTGAATTAATATAAAAGTTTAAATATTTTTTAAAAAAATTAATTATTAAAAAATAATGGATATGAGACTAGTATAAAATGAATAGAATATATAATTTATATCTACTTTTATTTCATGCATAATAAAAATTTCATCACTTATTGACAGATAGTACGTTATTTTCGAACTTCAAAATATTTAGTTATTATATTATTATAATTAAACTCTTATTAGAATTTAGTTATTATTATAATAAAAATAAAATATCTAATTAGCCGTGAAAATATTGACTCAATTAATATACATTGGCTTCTGCAATACGTCTTCTATTTAATTCAGCTTTTAAATTTTTAAAGTCACTATCTAAAAATGGTAATTAGGTATAAACAAATAAAAAGTTGAGATGTTTGCTTCGTGGCAACAAAAATAATTTGAGGAATGTTATTTGTACATCCATAAATGACAATATATTTTTAATAGGAGCATGTCTACTATATTTTCAAAAACATAGAGATCTTCGTACTCTCAATTTTCAACATTCATTTTTAAAGATTTTGTTCACTAGACAAATAACGATCAAAATTTATCAAATTTAATTTTTAGATAATTTCGATACATACAATAGATCATTTAAAACGAAATCAATCACCGCATCAGATGTTTCAGAACAACTCAAAAATATAAAAACTTTTGTATTTTTAAAAATAATTGGTATTTTCGAATGCTCCGAAAATATAATAGGCTAGCTCCTTATAATAATTTAATTATGTTATATATACAGTCAAAATTTGTTTTAGAGCAGCTTACTGTAGGAGCGTTGAGTGGATTCAAGTCATCGTTTGACAGTCAACAGTCAATGCACTCATGGCCCGTCTCATACGGGGAATCAGCAGATCACCTGGACCACATGCATTTTCATGTTAAAGTCATTTTTATCGATCAATTTATTAACTAGTAAATTAAGAGTTGTTTGGAAAGAGTATAAAGAGAGAATAAGAAAATATTTTTATCTTTATACTAAACAAAATTTTATTATGGTAGAAACTGTTGTTTTATGTAGCCCTATATTTCAATATCATTCCCAGCTCCTACTTGTGAGAAAACTATGGAGCCTTCCGCTTTCCGGTTCCTTCGGTTCCTTCTCTGCTCGCTGCTCCTCATTCTCCTCCACGCCCCCAAATCCAAATCCCAATCCTCCGTATTCTACAACTGCTCGACCGACGCGAACTACACGGCGAACAGCATCTTCCAGTCGAACTTAAACCTCCTCCTGTCTAGCCTCCCCAACGCCACCGCGCCGACCGGCTTCTACAACACCACGGTGGGTCGAAACGGCGACGAACAAGTCTACGGCCTCGCCTTATGCCGCGGCGACGTCTCCCCTGCCGAATGCAACGCCTGTTTGACTAACGCCACGCGTTGGGCCGTCGTAGAGTACTGCCCGCGCGGCATGTCGAACACCGTGTGGTACGACACCTGCATGCTGCACTACTCCAACAATCGCTTCTTCGGCGTCATCAACTGGACTCAGAAGTTCGCATGGAACCTGAACAACGTCACGGATCCGAAGCTGTTCGACGACCAGCTCATTCAGCTCATGAATAATTTGTCCAAACAAGCGGCCTATGGGTCGGGGCAGCCGCCGATGTTCGCGGTGGGGCAGATCGAATACGTCAACTCTACGAGCATATACGGGTTGGTGCAGTGCACGAGGGATCTGTCGCCGGACAACTGCTACAGGTGCTTGAACAATTCTATCAAGAGCATCCCGAATTGCTGCGCAACGAGGATTGGTGGGAGGATTTTCGGAGAGAATTGTAACATCCGGTTTGAGTCGGGTCTGTTTTATAATTTGCCGCCCGTCGGGAACACGACGGCACCGCCTCCTCCGCAGTCAAATGAGACGAGCATGAGCATGGTGATGCCACCGCCGCCTGTAGGGTCGGGAGGTAAGTCAAAGTATTTTTCCCCAGTTAATTTTTATTTTTTTGAAAAAAAAATAAATTTACTATCACTTTTATATACTTTTAAATAAATTTAACTAAAAATATAAAATAAAATTCAAAATTTCGAATATCAACTTTTTAAGTCTTTTACCCCCGTATTAATTTTTATTATAGAAATTTACTGTGGGGAGGCTGTACGAAACTTTCATTCATTGGTTCCCACCTCTTCCACCTTAATATATTATTCAAAGATGAGATAATCCGTTAAGATAAAATGGTAACAATAGTTTACACCCATCTCTCATCTTTTTTTCTTTTATAAAATTTAAAATTTAAAATATAAAAAATTAAAATTTTTAAATTTTAAATTTTAAAAATTTATAATTTGTAATTTCAAAATTAAAACTTATAATTTAAATTTAATATTTTAACTTTTTAAAATTTAAATTTAAAATTTAAAATCTAAATTTTAAATTTTAAAAATTCAAATTTAAATATAATGAGAGAAATAGTATCATCATTTTACATTTATAAAAATTAACCTTATATATCCAAACACTTAATTTTTTTTTTATACAATACTAATCAAATTTGCATCTAAATATAAATTTATCCTAGCTCTAACTTATATATTTCTAAAATAAGTGATTCTTACTTATGTCCGAACCAATAATATTTTAATAAATCTTAAATGATGCGCTCACTAACATTCGAGATGGGTCACCTACTTAATGATAGTTATATATAACTCTTCTAGGTTTGAAGGAAACGATTGAAATGTAACTCTCATATGAAAATGACTAAATCATCTCTTCTTAACAATATATAAGTAATATTTTTTTTTAAGATATAAAAATAATACTTAGGTGGGAGCAATTAAAAATATCTCTGATCATCAAATTATGTGTAACATAATTGGTTGAAGGTACGTAATGCCAATCTTAAATTTATTTGCAATAAACCTTAACCATATCAAGGTTGATGGTGATAATATTTGACCAATTAAAACCAATGGCTATCTTAGTTACACCCATCCCTTTCTTTTGACATTGAGATATTTAACCATGCCTTAATTCAATCCTTTTCATGAGTAATGTACTACTTTTTGGAGTTACGGTGAAATTGTATTATGTACGATAAAAATGTATAACAAAAAAATATGATATTTATTTCAGTACGTAAAATTAAATTTTACATATTACAATGAATTAGTTATGGTATATTTTTTATAATTATATATATATATATATATATATATATATATATATATATATATATATATATACAAATTTTTGTTAAAATACAAAATTGTGGCCCTTTTTTTCTAAACTCAATTTATGAATTCGCTACTAAATTTTTAATATTTATTTAGTGTTTTTTTATTTTTAACAAAAGAGATATATCTATTACTGTGAGTAATGTATTAGTAAATTTAAATATCCAATCATTCTTGGAACATATATAATTTACAAGATCAGTTGAGTCATAATGGATTTGAAATGAAATTAATGACTAGTCGGTAATTTTGACTAATTGATATTATCTCTGTATACCAAACTAAAAATTGTTTTGATAAGATAATTAATCGGGAGAATATAATAAAAATTAATTGACCTAAGTAAGGCATTATCACAGATTTAGCAATACATAGTCTAATTTATTCGTAGAAAACGAAAGCCTTGTAGGACTAGCAATTATAGACTTATAATTCAAATTTATAATCTTTTGTTAAAGAATTAGATTCGAAATTAGAGTTACAGTGATTTTTGTTGTAAGAATTTGAGCTCAAAATTAGAGTAACAATAAAACGGTTATAATTGTTACTCTAATTTTGGAAATCATACGGAACCTTGTTCATTAAAAAATAAAAAAAATATCCAAAATTAATATTTAATTATTGAATAATACTATTCATGTATTTTATGGGAGTGTATAATATATATTTTATTTATATATAAAAAAATCTTTCTCACTAATCACCTTAATGTAACTGTAAAATTTATTTCATTTTAAAATAAATTATATATATATATATATATATATATATATATATATATATATATATATATATATATATATATATATATATATATATTTGGAGTGTTTAAGTGATCTTTTTTATATTTATTGGATTCCTTTGCGCAAGCTTGGATATGGTCGCCGCTCATATATGGGTGCCACGACCGACCGTATACTATGTAAATTTTTAGTTTTGGATAAAAATTTATAGAATTAAAATAATAGTAAGTTCTAAATTTTAGCGAGTGATAAGTAAAATAATATGACATAAGAGATGAATTTGATCAAAATAATAAATTTAAAAATAAAAAATTTACAAATAATAAATATTTGGTACACCATAACTAAACTATATATATATATATATATATATATATATATATATATATATATATATATAATCAACTTGTATAAAAAAATTATTGTTTGTATAAAAAAATTATTGTTTTGCGTGAATCTCCTCCTCAACCCTTCTCAATCTTTCTCTCCATCATTCTTTCACCATCTGATCTCCGAGTTTGCTCATCACAGGTGGTTGCACAGACTCCGAATGCCATAAGGCACTCAATTCTATGAGTGTCCAAACTGGAGGGTAAGATAATTATTTTTATATCGATGAAAACAGTGAGTATTCATTATCTATAACAATCGTAAAATTTAGCATCAGTATCATTTACTTTTATTCTAATTAACGGTGGTTTAAAATTTTCTTCATTCTTCAGTTACTAATTATTTTTTTATTTTTGCAGGGTAATGAATACTATAATTATTTTGCTCGGATTAATAACATACATCCCAATATTGTTGACTTGAAATACTAATTACAGACATTTTAAAAAGTTATGGAGCAATATATTCAAAATATAGAAAGCAAAATTTTATTTCGATTTAAACTATTTGTATGTTTGATGGTGACTACAATATTTTATTTAGTTTGGCAATATAATAAAATGTGATGTAAAGAAACTTGTAATGTTTGTGATAAAATAGTAGGATTGCAATAATATATTCTAATTAGTGATGAAATAGTAGTTGTTATAATATAGATGAACCATTATTTGTGATAAAATTAATGATAATGTAGTATTTGTTGTTTTTTTTTTTTTTTTGAGAGAGAGAAAGATAGCAGCATGCTACCCGCTTCGTTTATTTTTGAAATAAACTTAGCTGGAAATGTGAAGCAACTAGGCTTCGAACTCGGGTCTCGGGTATCAATCACCAAGCCCTTTGCCACTTGCACTAGGAACAGTTGATATATATATAATTAAAACATTGTTTGCGTTATTTTATTTTGGGTATAAAGTGGTACATACTACCACTTTGAAAGGAGAAGAAAACTGCACTAAAAAAAATCTAAAGAGCTGCAACATACAACCTTCATTATAGAGAATCTGCACAAGAATCCTGCAATCCTCGTCCTGAAATCTGGACTGAAATTTGCAACGTGCACTAAAATCTGCAATCTGGACTATAAAAAATCTACACAATAAAACCTGCACTAAAATTTACAATCAGCAATATAGAAAATTACCACTGCATGACTTGCAATCTGCACTAAAAAAAGAAATTCTATAAAAAAAATTAAATGACCATAATTTTTCTCACAAATTATATTCATTTAAAGTATCGGCCCATATATGGACGCTTATGCCAAACGTTCATAAAATATATTCGAAAATTTTGAAGTGTCAGAATTTTTTCGCAAAAAATCCGTTAATTTTATTTTTTGTTCACTACAGTAGCACATCATATTTACAATATTTCTTAATTCTCTCGTAAGAATAGTTGCATATAGATCTTAAGCTTTAAGATAATTTTATACTCCATCAATCTTCTCAATAATTGTATGATATTGAACAACAAATATTTTTAATTTATATTTTATATAAAAATTGAAAAAAGAATGGTCTTTGTTGGAATTGGATGGTGAAATAGAGAGTTGGCATTCTACCATATTTGATTGAGAAAATTGTAATTAAAAAGCCGCGTCAAATTTTGACTCACTCACGGTCTAGATTCGGGACGACATATATGAGGTACGGTATAAGGAAGGTGTTGTAACACGTTTTATCTGATTAAGTACACCCTTTTAGAGATGTATATCTTACACCCCATTTTATTCTGAGATGGGGTGAATTTTACTCGTCATTTGATGTGACGAGTAAAATAATACCCATCTCAGAATGAGGTGAGGTGTAGAATGTATATCCCTAAAAAAGTGTACACATAGCATCTCTTAATAAATTATTTATAATAAAGCCGATTATTGCATTAGATATTTCGTCGAAAACAACCGAAAACATTATGACCCGGCATATTGGACCATTTCTTCATTGAATAATTGAAGCTAGAAGATTATCTTTTCAGAATTATTCCTATATTTTTTTTTTATTTATTTAAAAAAATTAAGTTATACAAATATATTTTTTAGATAGGTTGTTTGTTTGATTTTTAACGGCGATTTAGTAAAATAATATTATTATTTTTATAAAATAATATTATTTAACAGAGATCTAGTACAATAATATCATAAAAATTTGTCCGATCCAACCAGCGTTGCGACGAAATCTTTGATTCTCAGCTAAAAAATTCATCTTTGATTTGTTGGATTTTTTTCATCTTCTCCATTTTTATTCTCTCGAGCTCTAAAATTTCTAATAATGGTCATCAAACCCACTCACGACTCTCGCCACATTTTTTTTTTTGCGATCACGCTCGTCGTCTTTAATTTGTCCACGGTGATATATAATAGTGATGTTGAGATGAAAATATTTTTACAAACTACAGAGATAAATATAAAAATAAAAAATTTATAAAAATAAATCAGAAAATACGTAGCAATTACGTACGTAACCCTTTCTATATATATATATATATATATATATATATATATATATATATATATATATATATATATATATATATAGCCCCGCATTTCAATGTCTTTTCCAGCTCCCACTTATGAGAAAACAATTATGGAGGCTTCCCCTTTCCGGTTCCTTCTCTTCTCGCTGCTCCTCATTCTCCTCCACGCCCCCAAATCCAAATCCCAATCCTCCGTATTCTACAACTGCTCGACCGACGCGAACTACACGGCGAACAGCGCCTTCCAGTCGAACTTAAACCTCCTCCTGTCTACCCTCCCCAACGCCACCGCGCCGACCGGCTTCTACAACACCACGGTGGGTCGAAACGGCGACGAACAAGTCTACGGCCTCGCCTTATGCCGCGGCGACGTCTCTCCTGCCGACTGCAACGCCTGTTTGACTAACGCCACGCGTTGGGCCGTCGTAGAGTACTGCCCGCGCGGCATGTCGAACACCGTGTGGTACGACACCTGCATGCTGCACTACTCCAACAATCGCTTCTTCGGCGTCATCAACTGGACTCAGAAGTTCGCATGGAACCTGAACAACGTCACGGATCCGAAGCTGTTCGACGACCAGCTCAATCAGCTCATGAATAATTTGTCCAAACAAGCGGCCTATGGGTCGGGGCAGCCGCCGTTGTTCGCGGTGGGGCAGATCGAATACGCCAACTTTACAAACATATACGGGTTGGCGCAGTGCACGAGGGATCTGTCGCCGGTCGACTGCTACGGGTGCTTGAACAATTGCGTCATGAGCATCCCGAATTGCTGCGCAACGAGGATTGGCGGGAGGATTTTCGGAGAGACTTGTAACATCCGGTTTGAGTCGGCTCCGTTTTATAATTTGTCGGCCATCAGGAACACTACCGGGAATAGCACGTTGACGCCGCCGGCAGGGTCTGGCGGTAAGGGTGGTAGAGGTAAATCAAAGTTTTTTTTTTTTTTTTTTTTCCCGTTAACTTTTACTATCCATGTTGAATTCAAAATATATAAACACTTGATCAATAATAACTTAAATTTTTAGAATAACGAGTGCTTCTTATAGTTTCATATAATATATATAATTTATTTAATTAAGTTTTCGTTAAAAGGTTTGGAACTAAGAAACACGGCTCAAGCATAATTTTGGCTCAAGCATAATTTTACAGTAAAAATTTGTTTTATGGAGGTTGTAGAAAACTTATTAATCTAAATTTTGAGATCAACTAAAGTTCGACTGGAAATTATTTTTTTCGTTATTTATTTATATAACTGTGAAATTAAAGTTTTTCTAATTGTACTATTTATTTGACAGAAAATAATAAATAAAAATATAAAATATAAATTAAAATAAATTAATATTTTATTATTTTTTATTTAAATTTTTTTGTCATAATTGCTTCGATTTGAAGAGAAGAACAATTTTTTTGTAAAAATATTAACACCGTACAGATCGGAGAGAAGAGGTGGCCCATGGAATTTAGAATTGCAGGACTTAATTTGCCCTTACGTTACTTACGTATGAGAGTCATCCACTAGCATAGGGTTGTTGCTTTCAAAGTAAACAATGTGGACTTCGCTTGGTGTAAAAAAAATACAAGTATTGTTAGTTACCCAAACAAACTGATTCATTTTGCTTGATAGGATTTATTGATTATTTGAAACTTGATTTGATACTACATGTTACAGCAAAAGACAACAGATCGATTAAGTGAATCAATATAATCTAAAATTCGTTTTCATTTTGTTTTCGAGAACCTAGTAGGATTACTTGATCTTGTCTCAGGAATTAATGGAACTACAAAGACAATTCTTATTGTTGTCATTTCGGTGGTTGCTGCTGCGTTGTTGCTCTTCTCTGTTGTCTCTCTCTGCCTGAGAATAAGAATGAAACAAAGAAAACGAGCAAGAAATCCTTTGATCAGTAAGTTCCACACACTAACTCCATTTATCTCAACACACATAATTAATGAGCAAAGATATTCATTTATGTACTAAGATCCTACCTACTCTTCATGATGCAAAAGGAGAAGATGAGCAGGAAATTATAAGCGTGGAATCTCTGTTGCTCGATTTGGCCACAATAAGAGTTGCCACAAACAACTTCTCTGAAGAAAATAAGTTAGGAGAAGGTGGATTTGGACCGGTGTATAAGGTGAAATCCTCTCTTAAGTGCTCCAAGATAACTATTTAATCTGCGAGAGACGATATATTTAGCTTATGTATCGGTTTCCTTTCCTTCCTTGAATGTTAATGCTAAGAATAACTAGTCTCAAAAAGTTTCAGCTGCTAGAAAACGGTATTTTAATATTTTGTATCTAGCATTCTATTTCATATCCAAACTCGAGACTTTTTGATTGACTTATAACTAAAAACTTAAAATACAATAAAACAATTTTTAACTTCTGTATGTAACAATGACAACAGGGGATATTACAAGACGGGGAAGAAATAGCAGTGAAGAGACTCTCAGTGAGCTCAGCACAGGGACTTGTTGAGCTGAAAAATGAGGTGGTGCTTGTGGCGAAGCTTCAGCATAAGAATCTGGTGAGGCTAATTGGTTGCTGTTTAGAAGAGCAAGAAAAGCTTCTTGTTTATGAGTACCTGCCCAACACAAGCCTTGATAAGTTTCTCTTTGGTATAGACCATCACATGATTAATTGTTTATTAATCTTGCTATTTGATTTAAATACAAGTACTCTTTTGCTGGTTCTAGTCATTTGATTTAAACCCAACACAAGCCTTGATAAGTTTCTCTTTGGTATAGACCATCACATGATTAATTGTTTATTAATCTTGCTATTTGATTTAAATACAAGTACTCTTTTGCTGGTTCTAGTCACTTCAGTACATTCGTCACAAGTCATTTGTACTTGTAAAATTGGTTTCCTGCTTTGTATGATTAAAAATATCCTCATTAACTATACTGGTCAATTGAAAAATGTCATATAGTAATACTATTTTACTCAAATGAAGCAGATCCTGCGAGGCGCGGACAATTAGATTGGGAAATACGGTACAAGATTATCGAAGGGATCAGTCGGGGTCTTCTCTATCTTCATGAAGATTCAAGGCTAAAGATCATTCATCGCGATCTGAAAGCAAGTAACATCTTGTTGGACGCTTTTATGACCCCTAAAATCTCCGATTTTGGTCTCGCAAAGCTCTTCGATGTAGACGTGAGCGAAGGAAACACAAGTCGGATTGCCGGAACATAGTAAGCACATTCTACACTCAAAGCTCTATTGAGGGAAAAAAAAAATTCACTATAATTTCTCTCCAATGGAGATATTCATATAACGTTGAAACTTAAAACTTGGTTTTTCGTTGTAGTGGATACATGGCGCCAGAGTATGTAATTCATGGGCATTTCTCAACAAAGTCAGATGTTTTTGGTTTTGGAGTGTTGGTTTTGGAGATTGTGACTGGACAAAGGAATGCTCGCCCACAAGAAGCTTCCTATTCAGAATTCCTTCTATCACATGTAAGCATTACCTATACTATACAGTATATATATTGGCCCCGATCCGATTTCCAAAACTAAAGTTTTATTAACGCTTCTGGGCCGGTCCGAGCGACCAAATCGATGGGCCTAACTCAAAGAGACGGACTTGGGCTTAAAATAGAGCATTCAATCTTTGAAAATTTTAATTTTACTGTCCTACTTTTGAAGGCACCTGACGAACACTTTTATAACTCGCTACTAACTGTAACCTTCTCTCAAATAGGTGTGGAAGCACTGGACCCAAGGGACTGCGCACGAGGTGTTCGATCCGAGCCTCATGGGGCAGTGCCGGTCACAGGATGTGCTCAGATGCATCCACATTGGGCTGCTGTGCGTCCAGGATGACCCGGCAGACCGGCCGAGCATGGCGTCCGTCGTGCTCATGCTCAGCAGCCTCTCTGTCACCCTCCCCGTCCCATCAACCCCTGCTTTCGTCATCAGGGACAACTCAACTGCAGAAAACACGGAGGAAATCAAGACCGATGCATCCGGCGGGCTGCAGCGGAAGGCGACACAGCCAGCATCGGTGAACAATGTATCCATTTCGGAATTTGAGCCACGATAGCGTCTCGGAACTGGAGAATACCGAACTGATTATACGTAATTCGAGTGGTAGAAGTGTGATTTTTTTGGTAGCCGAATAAACAGAAAATGTATTGTTAGAATTTGATTAAATTTGTAGTTAAATTATCAACTGTTCTTTTTTTTTGATTAAACAGGGTTATACCCTATTTGATGAAACGAGTAAAGATTACAGAGGGTTACAACCCATGCCACTACAGGTGGGCAGTATAATTGACACAGCAGAATCAACAACAGTAAGTGAGACAACAACAGAATGGATGGACTCAACCGACTACAGCAGGAAAATTAGACCCGAGGGTTACACCGACGAAACTAATGAAACCAATCAACAGCTCCGACCACAAAGCTCAGTCTACTCAACCACATCTACCGCAACATTAGTAGCAGACCTCAAATTACTCCAACACTAGCACCATCGAGAGCATGCTAGAGCTTCTACCAAAAACCAACATCCCCAGCTGTAGGACAATCAAGCAACTATAAGGCAGTCCAGCATCATTCCAAACAAGCTGTAGCAATTAGATTAACCAACGGAAGCCCGAACCGCTCGACTTAGTCGCTTTGAGACCCCCCCCAAAATCTACAACTGAGTCCTATCAAGATTATCCAATAGAGCTTCTTGAATTCTGCAGAGAGCTACCCCGTAGATTAAGCTTGTACTATAGACCAAAGATCCAAGCTCATAAGAGCCAGTCGGAGCAGACCAACTGCGATGGGACAATTACTTCAGAGCGCATGCCGATCCAAGCATTGTCTTTCAAACATTCTATCATTGGAGGGGAGGGATCCGGATCCACCTGGCGATTGGTAGCCGCAGCAGCTAAAAGGCCCCTCCCCCCCCCCCTCCGCAGGACTGAAGGGGGGGTCGAACTCGAATCCACCTGGCTACCCCCTTAGCACCCCGCTCCACTGTGACACAATGCTATCGACGCGCCTTCCACACTCGTCCGTGTTAGCAATCTGGTTATCAAAGATCCTATGATTACGCTCCGTCCACAGCACCCAACATGTGGCTGCGAAGCACACGTTGATGTGGTCTTGCTCAATTATCAACTGTTCTTAGCGCAAGTAGTAAAAGACTTTGCGTTTGTTTCTATATATATATATATATATATATATATATATATATATATATATATATAGTTGAATTATAGTTAAATTAAGATTAATATTTAAATCTGATAAATTTATTAAAATTTAAATATTAATTAGAATATAAATCTACTTAGTTTAGAATTTGAATAGTTTTTTATGTAAACTATAAATATAGTATATATGCTATTATTTTAGCGGTGATACTAGGGTTTAATCACATTCATATGATATGATGGGGGCTAAGATGTAGCCACACATATATGGCATGACTAAGATGTTCATAATTTTATATACACATACGGGTGCGTTTAAAAAAAAAGGTCTTATGAGTTTATAGAAAACGAGAAAATGATAAAAGAGATTCAGAAAGAGGGATCGGGTTGAAGCTTTTCTATTGTAGAAGATGAGTAATAAATCTTATTTTACTCGTATTTTCTGTTTTGATTTTTTTTATTTTTATGATTGTATTGGTTTTAATTTCTGTTGAGAAAACGAATTTATAATAAAAAATTAATTTGATACTTTTATTATGGAATTCCAATACTAGACAGTATCGACGTGGATTGTGGTACCGGAATGAATTACCTATTCACAAAATTTAATACCCAAACAAATAACAGATTCCCATCAAGCATTGTGATTTTAGATTAACATAAGTTTGCTCACTTTGTGACTCTCCTTCTTTCTCGCTTTTATATTTGTTTTACTATTTAATTTTTCTTGTTTTTCATGCATTTATATTAATAGCACAGGACGGGTGATCCATCTAGTTCCCAGCATTACACTATTTTTCTATTTTTAACAATTATATTGACCTCTTAGACGTTATCAAATAATTCAATAAGTCCTCTTCGATGGAAGTTACTAATTGTACAATCATTTTGGCCCCATGATGTCATGCATATAATCTCATTAAGTTTCAACACATTTTTTTTACTATATACAAAAAAAAAAAATCAAAAAAATCAATGGAGATTTATCCTATTACTCTGCCCTCTAGTTTAGGTACCAAAATTGAAAGAATTTTTTTTTAATTTTGTTACATTTTAAAATCTTATAAAATTACTAGTATGTCATGAGATTAAATGACCGTTTAATTAACAACTTCAATTAAAATAATTAATCTATTAAATTATTTAGTAAAATTTTAAAAATTTAATAGTTAAAATTAAAATTTCGATCGTTCAACAAAAAGAGCTAAAGGTCTATCTTAGAATTACGCTGATCAGACAAACTTAGGCCTTAAAATAATAATAATAATAATAAATCGCGTGAACACTTTCCATGATCACTTTCTTTTTTTATTGTGACACATTTTTTTGTCTGAGCATCTCATTAGCATTCAATTGCTATCGATCACTTCTATAAGGAAATTTATGAAGTCGTCTTTCTTCTTTCTCTTACTTGGTCTTCTTATTATTCTATTTTCCGTTACTACTGCAGCAAACTCAAACAATCGTCCACTTTTGTCGCCCACCTTCCAGGCTAACCTCGACCAGGTCCTCTCCTCCCTCCCCTCCGTCGCCGCCCCCTCCGGCTTCGACAACACCACTGTCGGTCCAGCGGGATCTGATCGAGTCCACGGCCTCGCCCTCTGCCGCGGCGATGTCTCTCCTTCCAACTGCATGACTTGCTTGAAAAACGCTAGGAAAGATATCGCCGACGAATGCTCGCATAGCGATCAAAATAACTATAATCCTATTATAGTTAATCTAAATATTAAGCTTTTTCTTATCGAATCAATATGAATCAATTTTATAAATATTTATTAAAATTTTGAAAAAAAATATTTTTTTAATTTTCTATTTATAATTTTTTAAATTAAAAAAAAAAAAGATAAAAATCAAAATAACTTTAAAAGTTAATCAATTCTTACATTTTTAAAAAAATTTAAAAAACAAGTATTTTATTTCAAAATTTTAATAAAAATAAAAATAAAAAAAAATTATAGATGTAATTGTGATTCTATTCTTGTTGCTCTAGTCATCATATGATTTTTCATCGAATCAATATATAAATTATAAAAAAATTTGAGAAAAAAATATATTTTTTTTACGATATTATATTTCATAATTTTTTAAATTTAAAAAAATAATAATAAAATTAAAAAAAAATAAAATTGATAAATATGATTTTCTCATCATGTTATTTTTTTTTTCTAATTTTGTTGAACAAATTTTATTTATAAATTTTATTATTATATTTTAATTTTTATTTATTCTCTATGAATATAGTTATTCTTTATATTTTTTTAAAAAAATTATTATTATATTAATAAATTAGTATGATAAATTATATATAGTGAATACTAATAATTTTTTAATTGAATATTTTAAAATAATATTATAAAAAATTATTAAAAGTAAAAAAAATTAAAAAATTTATGCCATTATGTGCTATTGACATATTTTATGGAAATACAAATGGGTCACGTATAGAAAACGTAACTATATAAATAATTATCGACACGTTTTTGTGACATGACACATGAATACTTGCTTGGAACTTTCGAACACATGCATTTAGCAACAATAACAGAACGAACCACCTATATTTTGACGTCAATCTATCAGTCATTGGTCCAACGATCAACGGTCCCACATTCGAACAATTATTTCATCATAAATATTACTTATATATTTAAAAATAAAATGTAAATTTTATTCTCATCAAAATAAAATTTTAGACACTTTTTAAATATTTTAATTATTAATAAATAATTAAAAAGATAAGTATATAGATGAATAAAATATATGATTTATATCTATATTTCACATGCATAATAAAAATTCCATCACTTAAGGTGTTCCTAACCTCAAAATATCTACTCATCTTATTATCATAAACTCTTATTAGCACTCAGTTATTATCACTTTGTACTATTTATAATAAAATAATTATTATATTAAAATAAAAAATTTAATTAGTCAGACGTGAAAATACTTGACTCAATATACTCAGTCAGGAGAAGTACTAGATTCCCAGCATAAAGTTTTCATTTGTAATTTACCATTCCGGACTCAAATAAGAGACGGCTTTGACACTCCTAGTCATGACGAATTTTTTCTTAATAAATGGAGGCTATTTTCTGCCGCTAACTATAACTCTTTCTTAAGTAGGTGTGGAAGCACTGGAGCCAAGGGACTGCATGTTAAAATTCTAAAGTGAATTTTATGGTTTTCTTTTGTATGGTTAAAGTAACTACAAAGTAACTACCTAGAGTAGTTCTTGTTTTGTTTAAAAGTTAGTTCTTTGGCTTACTCTATCTTAAGGGAAACTTCATAATTATTCTCCATTTACAATCTTCAAGCTCTAATTTATTTTGGTATGATCTTGGGCTAGTGGTGTTCTTCTCCACTATTTGAAGATAGTGAGCTTCCATTTATCGGATCTCGCTATTTTGTTACATGGTATCAGAGCCAGTGGCACGGGTTCGATTCCCACACGGTGCAGGTGTTGGGGGGGGGATTGTTGGCTATTTATTTATGGGTTAAAAATAGGTCCAACTTCCTGCCCGTGACAATAGGCCCAGGAGACTAATAAGTTGAGTTGGGTGAGCCCAATAAGTTGAGTGGGGCTGCGGTCCACAATAGACCTAACGGCAAGAGGCCCAACAATAGACCCAACGTCCAGGTGGGTTGAGTCCGGTCGAGACCCGTGGGCGCTGTGTCTGTACGCTTTAAGTGAATTGGTTGCGTATTTCTAACAGCTCGAGCTTTTGGAATTAATGGTTAGCGCCAACGATCCGACAAATGGTATCGGAGCCTGTTGTAGGTGACGGTGCGTTGCAAGATTTTCTTAGAGAAGAAGATAGTGTAGATGATGGAGGGAAGTGGTCGAGTTGTCGGACTCGGGGTGGAGATTCTCAACCAATCAAACTACAAAGTTTGGAAGTCATGTTTGGAGTCGTACCTTATCGGCGAAGACCTTTGGGATGTCGTCGGCGGTGGTTTTCGACAGGCTCCAGCGGATACTCCTGAGAATAGGGAGGCCTTGAAGAGATGGAGGACCTTGAATGCAAAGGCGGAGTTTATCCTGAAGAGGTCCATCTCTCATGACTTGTTCGAGCACATTATCGGGTGCAAGTCGGCGCGAGAAATTTGGGAGACTCTAGATGAGTTGATGAATAAAAAGAATAGTGCTCGGCTACAACTAATTGAGAATGAATTAGCAAATACCATTCAAGGTGATCTTTCTATCTCCCAATATTTCTTAAAGGTCAAAAATCTTTGTTCGGAAATTTCGGCGTTGGATCCGGATGAGCCTATTTCGGAGGCGCGGATGAAGCGTAACATTATCCGCGGCCTCAACAAGGAGTACCATGCCTTTATTACCTCTATTCAGGGGTGGCAAATACAACCATCCTTGGTGGAGTTTGAAAACCTTCTCGCTTCCCAAGAGTCTCTAGCTCGACAAATGGCCGGTTGTTCTATTTTGGGAGGCAATGGGGATGTTTTGTTCGCCGGAAACAAGAAGGGCTACAACAAAGAGGAGAAGAAGAAAGATCAAAAGAAAGATGGAGAATCTACTTCCAGCAGCGAGAAGAAGTGGAAGAAAGTGATCAAGTGTTATCGATGTGGCAAGTTAGGCCATATCAAGAAGAACTGTCGAGTCAAGTTGAAGGAAGGAAACGTTGCCGACAAATTCACCGGCTCTCATGAAGTAGAAGATTGGGGAAATTGCTTCATGGCAGAGACTTCAACTGTTGAAGCCTCGACTTCTATTAATTATGAAGAGGATTGGATTGTGGACTCCGGATGTGGTCATCATCTCACCGGCAATGACTCTAAGTTTTCTAGTCTTCGACGACATGAAGGCAATGATGCTATCATCACGGCGGATAACACAATTCACTCGGTGGAGCATGAAGGCTCTATTACTATCAAAGGTAGCAACAATGACAAGTCCATCGCTCTCAATAGCGTCTATCATGTGCCCGGGATGAAGAAGAACCTTTTTTCTGTTGCAAATGCCGTGGATGCTGGACACTACGTCTTGTTCGGACCTAAAGACGTGAAGTTTCTAAAGAACATCACCGACTTGAAAGCGGAGGTAATTCACACCGGTGCAAGGGTAAATGATTTATTTGTCTTATCGGCTTCTATTTCTTCTTCTTATGTTGATAAGATGAAATCTAATGATGGGGCTGCTATATGGCATGCAAGACTGGGACATCTTAGTATGCAAAAACTAAAGGTTATGGTATCAAAAAATTTGGTAAATGGTTTACCCAATCTTGCAAACCTTGGTAGTGGTATATTTTGTGAAGGATGTCAATATGGAAAGGCACATCGTCTTCCATTCGAAAAGTCCGTCATTAAAAGTAAAGCTCCATTGGATCTTGTCCATAGTGACTTGATGGGTCCTACTTCGACACCTTCTTACTCGGGCTCTCGTTATATGTTATTATTTGTTGATGATTTTACAAGATATACTTGGGTGTATTTTGTCAAGGAGAAGTCTGAGGTATTTTCTAAGTTTGTGGAGTTCAAAGAGACTGTTGAAGGTGTGCTCAATCGCAAGATCAAATGCTTGCGTACCGACAACGGCGGCGAGTTTACTTCAAATAAGTTCTTTTCTTTTTGCCGCCAACAAGGAATCAAACGGGAGCTTTCTTGTGCCTACACCCCTCAACAAAATGGAGTGGCGGAGAGAAAAATTCGGCATCTTGTGGAGACATGCAAGTCTTGGTTGCATGCAAAGAATTTACCCAAAGCCTTATGGGCGGAGGGTATGGCATGTGCGGCATATGTGATAAATCATGTGCCTTTATGTCCTACCAATTTCAAGTCTCCTTATGAATTGATTTGGGGTGAGAAGCCTAATGTTAAGCACTTTAAAGTATTTGGCTCTACTTGTTATGTTCATGTTCCAGGTGATTTGAGAGGCAAACTTGATCCAAAAGCTAAGAAGTGCACTTTCATTGGCTATGACGAGCGAAAGAAAGGATGGAAATGCATGGATCCGGAGACCAAGAAATTTGTGGTCTCAAGGGATGTAGTATTTGATGAGTTATCTTCTTACTATTCTTCCCAATCCACTTCTACAATGGAGGTGGTGAGTCATGCGCAAGAAAGGATGGTACCTCAAGCAAGCGAAAGCATGCAAGTTCTTTCTAGTGCTCCTACTTCACCCACTTCGGCTTCTATTTTGGAGGGGGAGCAGAGTCCAAGGGGGAGCCATGAAAATGAAGATCATCAAGATGAAGTGCAATTACTTCGACGCTCGCAAAGAAAAATTGTGAAGCCGGTTCGCTATCGGGATGGGAACCTAGTGAGTATGGTTTCTTGTTTTTTCGCCGGTCCTATTGATGAACTTGAACCTTCTAATTTCAGCGAAGCACATGGTGTGAAAGAATGGGATGATGCTATGGATGAAGAAATGAAGGCGCTCATCAAGAACGAGACTTGGGATCTTGTTCCAAAATCTGAAAATGTGAAGCCCATCACTTGCAAATGGGTTTACAAAGTGAAGCGTAACCCAAATGGTAGTGTTGCTCGCTATAAAGCTCGGCTTGTGGCGAGGGGTTTTTCACAAAAATATGGCGAAGATTATGAAGAAACCTTCAGCCCTGTTGCAAAAATGACTTCCGTTCGTGTGGTGATATCCTTGGCGGCTAGTCTCGGTTGGGGGCTATGGCAACTTGACGTCAAGAATGCGTTCCTATATGGCGAGATTGACAAAGACATGTACATGGAGCAACCTCCGGGCTACTTTTCAGAAATTCATCCAGATTATGTTTGCAAACTCAAGAAGGCACTTTACGGGCTAAAGCAAGCGCCAAGGGCATGGTATGGTAAAATTGCCGAATATTTACAATTTTGCGGTTATCTTGCTTCAAATTCTGATTCTAGCTTGTTTATCAAGAATTTTGGAAACTTGCATATTATTGTTCTCTTGTATGTGGATGACATGATCGTCACTGGCAATAATGATGGAGAAATTGCAAGACTTCGAGCCGAGCTCTCTATTCGGTTTGAAATGAAGGACTTAGGTGAACTTCATCATTTTCTTGGGTTGGAGGTGGAGAAAGTGGAAAATGGAATTTTCTTGCATCAAAAAGGCTATGCTCAAAAAATTGGTAGGAGGTTTGGTATGATGAATTCGAAGCGGTGCTCTACTCCACTTGATACTAATATAAAGTTACGTCGAGAAGAAGGCAAGCTTCTCCCAGATCCTCAACCATATCGAGCACTTGTTGGAAGTCTTATTTATTTGACTATTACAAGACCGGACATTGCATTTTCTGTTGGTCTTGTGAGTCGCTACATGCAATCTCCAAGGAAGCCTCACCTCGAAGCGGCAAAACGAATATTAAAATATGTCAACTCTACTCTTGATTTTGGGTTATTTTTCAGGAATGGAGTTCCTTTTCTATTGCAAGGTTATGCGGATGCTGACTTAGGAGGGGATTTGGATGATCGACGATCTACATCCGGCTATGTGTTTACATGTGGCTCAGCGGCTATCTCTTGGTGTAGCAAAAAGCAAGATTCGGTGTCGCTCTCTACTACGGAGGCCGAATACAAGGCATCATCATTGGCCGCTCAAGAGTGTGTTTGGCTGCGGCGGTTGGTCGAAGATGTTCTTTCACCAATTTCTAATCCGACTATAATTCATGGTGATAATCAAAGCGCATTAAAGCTTGCAACTAATCCAGTTTGTCATGCGCGCTCAAAGCATATTGAGATCGAGCATCATTTCATCCGCGAGAAAGTTCTTCAAAACATCATTCATGTGGTAGAAGTTCAAAGCAAAGACAACTGTGCGGATATCTTCACCAAGTCGCTTTCTAAAGGACCATTCGAACTACTTCGCGGGAAGCTCGGACTTGTTTCTAAAATTCACTTTAAGGGGGAGTGTTAAATTCTAAAGTGAATTTTATGGTTTTCTTTTGTATGGTTAAAGTAACTACAAAGTAACTACCTAGAGTAGTTCTTGTTTTGTTTAAAGTTAGTTCTTTGGCTTACTCTATCTTAAGGAAACTTCATAATTATTCTCCATTTACAATCTTCAAGCTCTAATTTATTTTGGTATGATCTTGGGCTAGTGGTGTTCTTCTCCACTATTTGAAGATAGTGAGCTTCCATTTATCGGATCTCGCTATTTTGTTACACTGCACAAACAAGTGGTCACATCGAATCCGTGGGGTGGTGCTGGTCGCAGGACGTGCTGAGATGCATCCATATTGGGCTGTTTGCGTCCAGGAGGACCCGTCGAACCGGCCAAGCATGGCGTCCGTGTGCTCATGCTCAGCAGCCTCTCCTTCACCCTCCTCGCCCCCTCAGCCCTGCTTCGCGCGCCATTGAGTGCATGGCTCAACTGCGGACAACACGGAGGAGATGGAGAACGATGCGTCCGGCGGGCTTGCAGCAGAAGACGATGGCGGCAGCATCGGCAAATGATGTCTCCATTTCAGAAC
>CM054932.1:2724094-2876873 GCA_029168755.2 Tillandsia fasciculata
TTTGGGTCCAGCAAATTTTACCATAAATTCAAGCCATATTAATAGGCATTTGTGAACACAACAATATAGGTCTCATCAAAGCTCCGTCGGTTTTTTTTTTAAGTCGGAGCTTTTTTTTTTTCTGCCCAGGGGCCTTACATAATAGTCAACTTTTTTGTTTAAATATTCAATTTAAAAATTATTGTTCAAATTAAATTTTGAATTTTGAATTTCAAATTCCCAACCAAATTTCAAAACAACTCTCAAATGCCACATATACTCAAATTTAAATTTTAAATCCAATCGAAATACTCATGCGTCAATTACCTCAAACACATTATCCAAATCTTCAACCATATTTTAAAATATCTCTCAACCAACTTACCCCAAACTCACCTATATCTTGTTTTGAATTTTGAATCCAAGCAAATTCCCACGTTCGTTAACCGTTTTAATTTTGAAATTTAAATACAAACATACGTCCTCAAATTTAAATGTAACATATCAATTTTGAAATTTAAAATTTGGAATTTAAATACAAACAACTTCCTCAAATTAAATGTAACATATTCAATTTGAAATTTAAAATTTGAAATTTAAATACAAATATACTTCCTCAAATTTAAATGTAACATATTCAATTTTGAAATTTAAAAATTTTGAAATTTAAATACAAACATATTTCCTCAAATTTAAACTATAACATATTCAATTTGAAATTTAAAATTTTGAAATTTAAATACAAACCTACTTCCTCAAATTTAAATGTAACATATTCAATTTTTAAAATCTTAAAATTTTGAAATTTAAATACAAACATACTTTCTCAAATTTAAATGTAACATATTCAATTTGAAATTTAAATACCAAACATATTTCCTCAAATTTAAATGTAACATATTCAATTTTGAAATTTAAAATTTAAATAAAACATGCTTCTCATAACATATTCAATCTTGAAATTTGAAATTTAAAATTTAAACACACCGTACTTTCTCAAATTCGAACATAACCTTTCAATTTTAAAATTTGAACACATATTGAAATTTGAACATAATCGGTCAATTTTAAAATTTGAAATTTGAATATAACCACATTCTTACAATTTTGAAATTTGAACATACTCGATTTTGAAATTTGAAATTTGAAATTTAAAATTTAAATACGACCATACTTTCTCAAATTTGAACATAACCATTCAATTTTGAACATATTCATTTGAAATTTAAATACAACCATACTCTCTCACATATTTGAATATATTCATTTGAATTCTAAACATATCCTTTCAATTTTAAAATATATTAAATAAAGACCATTACCATTTAAGACTATAACTAACATAAGAATATTTAAAATTATAATCTTTTCAAAATAAAAACTCTCAATAAATTGAAATTTTTAAAGTTGATAATATTTATAAAAATAAAATTTTTTAAAATAGACATAAAATGGCTTAATTACCCCTAAATAAAAAGATCAAAATAATCCTATTTTGGAGTACCTGATAACTGCTACCTCCTCAAAGTAATCTGCTATTGTAGGTGATAATTTTAAACTAATTAAATATGAGTATATGAATGAACTGTAATAAAAAAAAAAAAAAATAGTACATGAGTATAGCTCATAATTCTAACAGTATATTTGTGAATTACCTTTATGTCCAGCTCAGTATTATCGTCCTCTTGGTCTAGCTTAGTATTATCATCCTCTCGGTGCCGCTCAGCATTATCATTCTCTCGATCCAGCTCAGTGAGATCCTGCATGACACCCTTGCTGTGTGATACTTCATCCATGCAAACCAAAATATAAGATATAAGAAATTGCACATAATTAATATTAAACTAATATTAATTTGTATAAATCTTTCTACTTTGATTCATCTAAAATAGTAATAGCGTCTTCTATCGATATTCCAATTTGACCGGTAAAATGCATTAGAAGTTGAAACTTTTGCTGCCAAACAAACAAACAAATATTAATAATATCAATATAAAATAACCAAACCAACACTATAAATAAACAATAAACACTCACAATTGCAGTTGAAATTATTTTTTTTTTCTATTTTTTTTACCATTACCCTAACCACGGTTTTATAGGCCTCACGAGCAGCATCATGATACGACATAAAATCAATAGGACGCAAGTCCTACAAAAATATAATATAATTTTTAAAGTTTTGAAATTAAATTAATATTCACAAATACTAATATTCATAAAAACTAATTGTACCTTAAATTCAGTTTCATCGGTTTGTATGTCAACTAAGCTTTGTAGACCGTTCAATACACACGTTTTCTCCTTGTTGGCATAAAAAAAATTATTATAATAAAAAATAGGGGGAAAGATTATGGCCCAAAATTTTTAACATATAGAGCTCTCCAGCACGCCGCTCGCCGCTCGCCGCGCGTCACTCGCCGTAGGAACCCCCGGGCCGCGCGCCGCTCGCCTTCGGAATCCCCCGGGCCGCGCGCTGTCTTCCTCGCCTCCAAGCAGTTTATGGATCCCTCCCGACTCCCTCGCCGAAACCCTAACCTCCACACCGAATCCACCTCTCGCCCCTGCTACAGACCACGGCTTCCCATCCAAACTTCGACCATAGTGATCTCAGCGCCGGTGGAGATCCCGTCGCTGACCTGCGAGGCCGCCGCACCACTATCTCCTCTTCAGCTAGGCGGGGCGCGGATCCGCCCTCTTTTCTCCTACAAAGATGCGGTTCTAACACCTCCCTCGAGCCCGCCGCCGGCTATCCGCCCTCCAGGGGGCCCAAGGTACGTCCGACACCCGGCACTACCGGCTTCCCCTCCCCGGTTTATTCTCAGCCCCCTGCTCCGTGGCCGGTGTTTTCGGTGCTTCGAAAGGGACATCGGGCGGCGCGTTATAGGGAGCCTCGCCGCTGCCCTCCTCTGTATGCGCGCGGGTCATTCCGCATCCAGGTGCAGGGCCCCTCCGGCTGACGTTCCCTTGGAGCCGGCCGCCCACTCCCGTCGTCCGAGGGAGTTACCCGTCTTCCTGCCTAGCTCGACTCCACCAGCTGGGCAGGCTTCAGCATCGGGTCGTGTCGCAAGAGTTCAGGTTATTGGTTCCGACTCCTCTGTTGATTCGATCGTCCTCTCAAGGGGTCTGGCGGGCTTGTTTGGGGGCTCCCCTTCTGACTTCAAGGTGGCTCACTACCGACCTCCTTTGTCTGCTATCTTTTTCCCAAGTTGGGCGGTAAGGGAGTCAGCCATCGGGCGTAGCCCCCTTAGCTTTGGAGGTACTGTTTTCTCCTTTTCTAATTGGGCGGAAACGGGAGAGGAGGCCAGAGGGCGCCTCTTTCATAAGGCTTGGATCCGGCTTATCAATTGGCCCGTCCTCTGCTGGAGCGTGGAGGACGTGAAGGCCGCTGTTAGCAGCTTCGGGGAGCTGTGGGAGAGCGACATCCGGAGTACTGACTTGGAGGACGTTTCAAGCTTCAGGATCCTTATCCGCTGCTCCAACGTTGATTCTATACCTGAGGCTCTCATCTTGATGGTGGAAGATAGACGGTTCCGCATTCCCATCGTCATTGAGTCGTGGGAAGATACTAACCCTATTCTTCTTGGGGAAGAACTCGATCACCACCTCGGCCTAGACACTTCGGCCGCACAGGAGGACTTCATCAAGTGCTCAGGGTTCTCTTCTATCCCGGCGGTGGCCTCGGTTCGGCCCCCTCTCGCTCATCAGCGGCACCCTTCAACTGGGGGGTCAGGGGGGTCGGGGGGTGGACGACAGCGGTTGTGCTCTCTGGTGGTTTCGGATATTAACTTCCCTCCACTTCAGACTACGACTGGTCCGCCTCTGCCTCTACCCAGCCCAGCCTCGACTTTGGTGCTCGAACCTTCCACAGGCGAGGGTTTTTTGCTCCCCGACTCTGGGCACTTGTCAGCCGGAGTGCGCGGACCGGGGGACTCCCTCCATCAGTGCGGCGGGCACTTCGTCCGGTTGCACTCTGGGGAGAGCGGAGGGCCGAAGGAAGGGTCTGCTTTCGGCTCCTCGCTTGGACCTTTCCGGGCCCGGCACGATCGTGCAACATTGGCGAAGCCCACGGCTGGCTGATAAATTCAAAGGGGCAAAAAAATCTTCCATCCTTAGGGCGCAAGACCTTTTGTGCAATAAACTAAAATTGGTGCGCTTCTCTTCGAAGCTCGAGGGCTCGGCTACCTCAGTCTCGAACTTGGAAGAACCTGCTTCTTCACCGGCATGTATTCCTGCCCCTCCGGTATTTGAGCGTGGCAACTCGTCTTCGGTTCCGGTTTCGTCTAAAGTGCCGGAGCCACTAATTTCAGAACATCTCCCTCTACCAGAACGGACATCCTCAACCCTCTTTCGTTGGCGGAAGTACATCAGATCAAGAAAGCCTGTGGTATTATCTATGGGGACTTTCCTCCCTCCTCACTGGGGAGGCATGTTCCTGTGGGCGAAGGTCCTGAGGGCGAGGGGGTTTCGGCCTGAGCCTGGCTCTTCACGCCTTACTTCTGTTGTCGGGGGTATTATCTGTCTTTATGGCTAGAAACAGACTCTTCAGATTCTTGTCTTGGAACATTCGGGGCCTCAATGACCCTGCCAAGTGCGCCACGGTCAAGACCTTCATTAAAAATGCGAAATGTTGTGTGGTTTGCTTGCAAGAAACTAAGCTTTCGTCCACCTCCCTCGCCAAGTTTCTTACTTTCTGCGGTTTTCATCTCCGTGATTTTCGCACTCTTGATGCTGTCGGGACGAAGGGGGGCCTCCTGACTGCATGGAACTCCGCGCTGTTCGACTGCGCGTATGATTGGGTTGGGGGCTTTTCGGTTAACTTAGTATTGAGAAGGAAGGTGGACGGCTTACTTTTCACAGTCTCCAACCTTTATGGACCCAACTCCTCTGCCTCGAAATCGGCTTTCTTCCAAGAACTTCGGTCCATTGGCTCTCAGTCGGTGGGACTGTGGACGATTTTAGGCGATTTTAATGTTCTCCTTTCTCTCCGGGATAAGAACGACCCGCCTTCGAATTTGACTGACATCCTTAACTTCAGAAATGTGGTGACTGATCTCGGACTACTTGATCTTCCCATCCAGAACAGAAGTTTTACGTGGTCCAACGGCAGGCGTCTTCCTACTCTCGAACGCCTCGATCGCGTTCTCGTGTCTAATGATTGGCATCTCTCCTTCCCGCGCTCTACTCTTCGCGCCTTACCTCGGCCCAGGTCCGACCATACCCCCCTATTGCTATCGGCTTTCTCCTTTGTGCCTTCCCCCCACCTGTTCAGGTTCGAGAATTACTGGCTCCGATATCCGGCGATCTCTGAGGTGATCTCTAAGGCGTGGAATGGCTCGTTTACTGGGGTCGATACCGCTAGCGGAATCTCGTCGAAATTCAAGAGCGTCCAGTCGGCTCTTCGTTCTTGGAGCGCTGGGCTAAAATCTACCATTTCCATCCAGGAAGATCTTTGTCTCAGGTGGCTTGAGTGGCTCGACCTAGCTGAAGAGGTTAGACCACTAATCGACTTGGAATGTATGCTTAGACCTCTCCTCAAAGTCAGATACGAAGAACTGTGCTTGCAAGAAGAAATCAAATGGAGGCAGAGATCAAGGGTGCAATGGCTTCGAGCGGGAGATGCTAACACCAAATTCTTCCACCTTAAAGCTTGTTGTCGTCGGAACAAAAACTTCATCTCCCATCTGGTCGACGGGGCTACCACTCGGTTTTCTCACGACTCTATTGCTGCCCACTTGCTTGATTTCTTTGTGAAGCAACTTGGGGTAGCGTCTGTTAGGTCTTCCCTTAATTTTGCCTTGTTGTTCTCTCCCTCTGACTCGAATGTCGATTTTCTGAGCCTTGAGGCACCGTTCGAGGAGGACGAGGTCAGAAGTGCCATTTTCGCTTGCGCGCCGGATAAAGCCCTAGGGCCCGATGGCTTTCCAATGGTGTTTTTTCCACCGTTTTTGGCCCGTTCTCAAAGCTGATATTTTGGAGCTCTTCTCCAAATTCCATAACGGTTGCCTGGACCTCCGCGAGATTAATGCTAGTTGGCTGTGCCTTATCCCGAAGAAAAGCGAGTCTACCACTGCTAGCGATTTTAGGCCTATATGCCTTGAGAACAGTATGGTCAAAATTATCTCTAAAGTTCTGGCGGCTAGATTACAGCGTCTCTTGGCCAAGCTTATTAATCCGTATCAGACGGCTTTTATTAAAGGGAGATCGCTTCTTGACAACTTCTACTGCGCCCCTATTTTACTTCATCACCTTCACTCTACTAAGCAAGAAGCGGCGCTCTTTAAGATTGATTTTGAAAGAGCTTTCGACCACGTCGATTGGGCTTTCCTGCAGGACCTGTTAGCGGCTAGGGGTTTCGGGTACAAGTGGATTGGTTGGATTATGGAACTCTTACATTCCTCCAGTACGGCTGTTTTGCTTAACGGAGTTCCGGGCACCTCCTTTCCTAGCAAGCGTGGATTACGTCAGGGCGACCCTTTGTCCCCTCTCCTCTTCATCCTTTGTATTGATGTGTTATTCAGAATGCTACAGGCGGTTTCTTCCTCTCTCGACCTTCCTTCGGTGGGTATCGGGACGGTCAGAATCCACACCTTACAATTTGCTGATGATCTCCTTATCTTTTTTGATGGTTCCGATAGATCGGCAAGGGTCATCAACGTCATACTCGAGGCTTTCACGGAGATCTCTGGTCTTAAAATCAACTACGGCAAAAGCTCCATTTCTTCGGTTAATCTTCCGAGCTCCAAATCTGAAGCTCTTACTTCTTTCTTGGGATGCCATTCTCTTGGATTCCCCTTAAAATACTTGGGTTTGCCTCTATCACCTAAGGCATTGCAGAAATCTGATTTTATACCTATCATCGAGAAAGCGGACAAGCGACTCGCGGGGTGGAAGGGTCTCCTGATCTCTAGGGGGGGGACGTTTGGTGCTTTTAAATTCGGTTCTCTCATTCATTCCGTCGTTCTTTTGCTCTGCCTTCTCTCTCCCTAGCTGGGTAATTAAATCGATCGACAAGCTTCGCCGGGACTTCTTCTGGAAAGGGAAAAGCTTAAATAGCTGTTTTCATTGTCTGGTCAAATGGGAACATTTATGTCGCCCGACTAAATATGGGGGCTTGGGAATTCGCAACCTTCGCAACTCCAACTCCGCCCTCCTTTTGAAAGGTCTATGGTCCTTTCACTCTTCCAAGTCGCTCCCTTGGGTGCGCCTGCTGACCTCCAAACACTACTCCCATCGGCCACCCCTTTCATCTAAGACGCCGCCGACTGGATGTTGCCCGATTTGGAAGGGTTTGCTTTCAAATGGTCCTTTCTTCATCTCTTCAACCACTTTTTCAATCGGAAACGGTAAGTCGACGGCTTTCTGGAACGCGCGTTGGAGCGGCGCTTCGTCTTTGCGTAATAGCTTCCCACATTTATTTGGAGCGGCATCTCTCAAACATCTGTCGGTGTATAATTGGCTTCGTCGGTACGGCTCTCAGACTGATTTGGGATTTCAAGGTATTCTCTGTCCGGAAGCTAGGCGTGAGCTACTTGCCCTACAAGCGGCGATTAACAGCTTCAGGTTGTCCAACTCCGAGGACTTGATCCAGTGGAGATGGAGTTCTAACGGGATCTTCTCAACCAAGACCGCTTACAATTTCATTTCCTTTGACGGGTCAACGACTGTAAGATTCTACACTTGTGGGACATTCGGATACCGCTCAAGATAAAAATTTTCCTTTGGATTGCTGCTAGATATAGGCTACTCACCGCGGAGCTTCTTAAAAAAAGAGGTTGGTCTGGCCCTTCCATCTGTATGACTTGCCGTGCAGGAGACGAAAATTTGGATCATCTCTTCTTCTTTTGCAAGTTTGCGAGGTCGCTCTGGGGGATAGTACTTCATCCTTGGCCTCTCACTTGTTACAGATTACTCAACTCCTCGGGGGATTTTGCGAGTAGATGGAGGGGGGCGAGGATGACCTTAAAGGGTCGAAATAAAGCGCATTTTGACCTCTTATTCGCCGCTACCTGTTGGGAACTCTGGATGGAACGCAACAGGCGTATCTTTAATGATTGCTCTTCTCAGAGTACCTTTTGTGCTTCAAGAATCCACCATATCTCCAACCTCTGGACCCTAGCTCTTGAGGGTTCTTCTATTTTCCCTTATTCACACCGGAGCTAATTCACTCCCTCTTCAGCTCTTACAAGCTAATCTAGACATCGAGTGTCTCTGTGTCCCTCGGCTACCCACCTTCGCCTTTTTGTCCTGTTCAGCAAGATTTCATCACTGCATTCTGTCGGCGACTCAGGGCTCGGGGCAAGTCAGCTGCCTCCACTCTGGAACGAATTGAAGGTGCAGCGTTTTTTGTCCTTTGCAATTTTTTCGTGCTGGGTCACTAATCTGGTTTACTCCCTCGAACTGGGGATGTTGATTGGTTTCATTCTCTGGGAAACATATTTGATGGCTGGCAACTACCTTATGGCTTCGTCGTCAAAAGCTGCGAGTTACAGGTTGCTCACGGCGGAGCTGCTTACTAAGAGAGGTTGGCTTGGACCCTCTATCTGCATGTGCTGCAACGCAAGTGACGAAATTCCGGATCACATTTTCTCCCATTGCTACTCTGCGAGGTCGCTTTGGGTCCGCATCAACATCATTCTAGGGACCTTCGCTCTTAGGAGACTTCGTTTCATCACTTCGGGGTTTCTTCTCACTCAAAGCTGAATATCGCGCGGCATCGAGTGCCTATTGTGCATCAGGGGAAAGCTATTTCAACAAACTGTGGTTGTGTGACTATCGACCTTAACTTTTTCTTGCTTCATGGGCATGCTCGATTGTTTTTCATCTTTGCTGAGAGGGAGGTTCAAACAATTCTCGGTTTATGTTTATGGGGTTTCACTCTTCTTGGATGCATCTTGCCTGGCCTTGTGGGTTGCAATCTGTTGAGGGGAAGGCTATTCATTCGAAGGCTTATTATTAATTGGGGTCTTCATTTTCATTATTCTCTGCAATGGGAGACTGAAGGTGAGGCGGCCATCTCTGGGAATTAAGCGAATGGCGACCGGCAGCTAATCGCGTATGCAGCAATTCGTTTAGCTCTCTTGACCCTGCTCTCATCAGCTTCTTTCCTTCAAAGAGGTGCTAGGGATACTTTAATCTAGTGTTGGATTAATTGGAACTGGTTTCCGATGTTGGGGGATTACTTATTTACTTTGATTGTTCTTGTTTCTTGCCCGGCTACTTTCTCCTTCATTCCTTTTACTCTAATGGGAGACATGTGGAATCTCTATCTGCTGTAATGTCGTAGCGGCCGCACCGTCTGTTCCTTGGGAATTAAATGAATGGACTGTATGGCTCTAATTTCCATTTGTTGATTGCTCGGCCATGTACCGTATTGGAGGAGGCCAAACTCTACGCCACTTGCACCGCCGGTTTCTCCATTTAAGATACTGATGGGGTCGTTTTTTCTAAATTGATGGTGTTCTTTAATTTCAAGGCTGTTGTTTAATCTCTCTACTTATGTAGTTTTGGCAGTTACCTTGATGCCTGTTGTTTTCATTTAGACGTTGTTGTTTAACCCCTTGTGCTGGTTGAGCCACACTATCCTAGTGTTTGGGATTGTTGCTTCAGTATCTTGGGATGACTAAACCCCTTGTGGTACTATCCTGTAATCAAATAGGGTTTTATCCTGTTTAATCAAAAAAAAAAAAAATTTTTAACATATTAATAATTTGGGTCCAGCAAATTTTACTATAAATTCAAGCCACATTAATAGGCCATTTGTGAACACAACCATATAGGTCCCATCAAAGCTCCGTCGGTTTTTTTTAAGTCGGATCCTATTTTTTTTTCTGCCCAGCGGGCCTTACATTATAGTCAATTTTTTTGTTTAAATATACAATTTAAAAAAATTATGTTCAAATTAAATTTTGAATTTTGAATTTCAAATTCCCAACCAAATTTCAAAATATCTCTCAAATGCCACATATACTCAAATTTAAATTTTGAATCCAACCGAAATTCCTCATGCGTCAATTACCTCAAACACACTTATCCAAATCTTCAACCATATTTTAAAATATCTCTCAACCAACTTACCCAAACTCACCTATATCTTGTTTTGAATTTTTGAATCCAAGCAAATTCCAGCGTTCGTTAACCGTTTAATTTTGAAATTTAAATACAAACATACGTCCTCAAATTTAAATGTAACATATTCAATTTTGAAATTTAAAATTTGAAATTTAAATACAAACATACTTCCTCAAATTTAAATGTAACATATTCAATTTTGAAATTTAAAATTTAAAATTTAAATACAAATATACTTCCTCAAATTTAAATGTAACATATTCAATTTGAAATTTTAAAAATTTTGAAATTTAAATACAAACATACTTCCTCAAATTTAAATATAACATATTCAATTTTGAAATTTTTTGAAATTTAAATACAAACATACTTCCTCAAATTTAAATGTAACATATTCAATTTTGAAATTTAAAATTTTGAAATTTAAATACAAACATACTTTCTCAAATTTAAATGTAACATATTCAATTTTGAAATTTAAAATTTTGAAATTTAAATACAAACATATTTCCTCAAATTTAAATGTAACAAATTCAATTTTGAAATTTAAATTTAAAATTTAAATACAAACATACTTCCTCATAACATATTCAATCTTGAAATTGAAATTTAAAATTTAAACACAACCGTACTTTCTCAAATTCGAACATAACCTTTCAATTTTGAAATTTGAACACATATTGAAATTTGAACATAATCGGTCAATTTTAAAATTTGAAATTTGAATATAACCACATTCTCACAATTTGAAATTTGAACATACTCGATTTTGAAATTTGAAATTTAAAATTTAAATACGACCATACTTTCTCAAATTTGAACATAACCATTCAATTTTGAACATATTCATTTGAAATTTAAATACAACCATACTCTCTCAACATATTTGAACATATTCAATTTGAATTCTAAACATATCTTTTCAATTTTAAAATATATTAAATAAAGACCATTACTATTTAAGACTATAACTAAATAAGAATATTTAAAATTTATAATCTTTTCAAAAATAAAAACTCTCAATAAATTGAAATTTTTAAAGTTTATAATATTTATAAAAATAAATTTTTTTAAAATAGACATAAAATGACTTAATTACCCCTAAATAAAAAGATCAAAATAATCCTATTTTGGAGTACCTGATAACTGGTACCTCCTCAAAGTAATCTGCTATTGTAGGTGATAATTTAAAACTAATTAAATATGAGTATATGAATGAACGGTAATAAAAAAAAAAAAAAATAGTACATGAGTATAGCTCATAATTCTAACAGTATATTTGTGAATTACCTTTATGTCCAGCTCAGTATTATCGTCCTCTTAGTCCAGCTTAATATTATCATCCTCTCGGTCCAGCTCAGCATTATCATTCTCTCGATCCAGCTCAGTGAGATCCTGCATGACACCCTTGCTGTGTGATACTTCATCCATTGTCACGCCCCGAGTTTTGAAAAGCAGGCTAAATTTTTTTTTTTTTTTTTTTTTTTTTTTAAAAAAAAAAAAAATCAGAGTTCGCAGGCCAGGCGTAACAGACCGCCACATGTATAGTAAATTCCCTGCCCAACTGGACAGAGCCTTTCCTATACATGCACGGCTAATCATAATCAGTCAATATCAGAGTAGTCTAAACTACGCATGCAAAACTAGTCAATTTATAATAATTAAACTGAAATGCGGAAAATAAAATACACTGACTAAATAAGGGTCGATACTATCGCAATCGTCTCACCAACGTGTCCCGACATCCCATCACCCAGCGACCTGAAAAATGGTCACCCAGGGGGTGTGAGATACACTGTGCATGTATCCCAGTGGGCACGACGAGCCGAGAAATAGCTAATCGTACCTACTGGGTACAATAATCTGCGGATAGTAAGAATCATAGGGTAAAGCTGAACAATAAAGCAGATCTACTGATAATCAACCAAATCCACAGATAACTGAATAAGCAGGTAATCAAGGGTAATGAAACTGCAAGTAATAAATGCTGGAAATCTATGTATGTAAACGAGATAATCAATCATGAACTGAGCAGTAAGGGTACATGGTAAGATATCTATCAATAACAGCGCAAGATAATAAGAATGCGTCAACAAATGAACTCAAGTACCCAATCAATGCCAGTATTGGTCACGAGGACCTCAGGCTCATATCACTATCTGCACCTATCCCACTGACATAACCCCGCACCCATAAGTGCTATCTGGGGCTCACGGGTCCTTCCTCTAGACCACTTTACCGGTAAAGAACAATAGCCACGGGGAGCGACCCCGGCAATGTTCGTGAAGTACAGCGATGCGTGGCAAGTCGTACTGATCAATCTCACGGTCTAGTGACCGGGTAGTCGGCAATAAGCCGAGATCCCAACAGGGAAATCATCTATCATGTCGATCAGAATCTATCATGCATAACGGAACATCAAGTAGTATCTATCAATCATGCATATCGGAACATCGAGTAGTATCTATCAATCATGCATATCGGAACATCGAGTAGTATCTATCAATCAGGATCAATCAATCATGCATATCGAGATATCAATAATATATCGGCTGACAGGAATCAACAAGTATAATCGATCATGACATCTATGTACTATAGGTGTAAAAGCTGACAAGTAGCTGTATATCATGTATCTACGGAATCAATGTCTATCGAACAATCATGCGGTATATAGATCAACTCATCAGATATAATCAGATCATGCAATCTAAGTACTGAAATATAAGAGCTGATAAGTAGGTACATATGATGTGTCTCAAACAGATCAAGATCTATCAGGAATAATCATGGAGTATGTAAACACAATAATCAGGCTGATCGTGAACAGGTAATCTCAAGCACAGGTCTAACAGCGTCAATGTCAATCAGAGGGATCATGATATGTCAAAAGATCAAGATCAGCATATGTCAAGATAGGTCATATAGATACAATCAGCAAGGCAACTCAAAAACAGGTGTCCGACTGGACTAAAGCAACCAGAGGGCCAAAAAGCTAAAGCCCGGATCGAAAGTAACCCACCTGAATGTAGGCGGTCCAACGACTCCAACAGAAGGCTCGGGGGTCGGAGTCAGACTGCAAAGACCTAAACAGGAGCTAGAATCAGTGACCGACTCACTCGTACCCATCCCGACAACAGCACAGTAACATATTGCTAGTACGGGGGAACTTAGCCGAAACTAGGCTTAAACCGGAATTCCCGAAAACCACTGAAGCTCACTAGATATGACCCGCCAACGATCTACAAATATCCGAATGCTACCAAACTCTCTCTGCTGTCCCTAAACAACACATTTTAGTTGTTCGGACAGACAGGGACTCAATCGTAAATATCTATGTCGAAATGTTGCCATAATTACTTGCACGACTCCCGAAAAGCCGATTTTGGCTTCGGAGTCTCCCGACAGAAAACTAAAGTCGTTGGGCCAGCCTGGACAGTGTCGGGGATAACCAGGGGCAACTACAGACGACCAGATATCCATGTCGAATCACGAGACTCGCGCCGGAACCGTAAAACCGACAATTTTGCCAATTTACGGAACGGTATCCAATTTCCGCTCAACCGGAGTCTACGAAACTTAAGCGAAATGCTTAGTCAGTGTGTAAATACTGTCTGAAGACAGCCAGGACGTTACATTTGCGTTTAGGTCCTCGACGCATTTTAAAATTGCATAAAAATGCTAATTCAAACACCGTTTCGACTCGATCTCCCAATCCGGGAATCTAAAAGCTGTGCCGTAAGTTTCAGCGCGTCCGTTACGACGAGACGAAGCCCGTGCTCATGGGCTTGGGCTGACGCGAAGTCCGAGGGCAAAGTTGGCCCATAACCACTTAGAGTTCAACCCACTAATTTATTTATAGCTTTTAACCTAAGGCATCATAAATCACAATATTTTACCAGTAACTATACTTCAATGTGCTGAACCTCGTGCTCACAATCCGGACTCGAATTGGGCAGCAAAAACCCAAGCTGGCCCATAATTATTGTATAATAAAGCTTAATGTTTCAATAATTGTTCTTCAGTTAATTCTTTTCCACTTTTAATGTGAGCATCATGCTCAGGGGTCCTCAAATGTGTAGAGGCTCACCCCTGAGCCTCAGCAAATCCACCAAACACCAGTGAAGTAATGACATGATCCAACAAGGACTTGACTTTGGACATTTTATACATTCAGGATTTCTGGCAGAAATAAAGGTGAGCATCGCTTAGAGGTCATCACAAAAACTTGGGGGCTCACCTGTGGGAGGTAGCACTGTTGGTTCAGCTTCGGGAGCAAGGTGATCTCAACCTTCCATTGGTAGAGCTCGAGTTGGCCGAGCCCACTTGTCCCTCCGCCAAGCTACCAACAAAGGTGAGCACCACCCTTCTTGAACCTTCAAAAGTGCAAGGGACCTCAGCCGTGAAATCTTGGAAGCTCCTGTGCAATCCCAACCCGAGGAAGAAGAAGATAAAGCTTCAAGGGTTCATTAATGGCAACTTGGAAAAGAACCCGCATGGGTTGCATGCACTTGGTCCAAAGGAATTCTCATGATGTCAGGAGACTTACCCAAGATGGCCGGCGCCGGAGGAAGCGACGGCGACGATGGCCGGCGTTGCTCGGTTGCAAACGGGTGCAACTACGGGGAAAGAAATCCTGCCGTTAGAACTCGCATGCAAAATGTTGGAAAGCTTCCTAAGGATCATATTAGCTCACCTGGGTGGTTTCCCGGCGACGAGAAGCGTCGGCGACGCGCGGCGGCGGAGCTCGGGTGAAAGCACAACAAAACCCGAAGTTAGGGCTTCTTCGCGCGGCTCAGCCGTTCAACTGATCATCCCGAGACTTTGGAGGTAGCTAGCAGTCATCAAGACGAAGAGGATCGACGGTTCCGATCTCAGTTTTAACGGTCGGAAAAATCGGAAACCGAGTTCGTCGGAAAATGCAAGAAGAGGAGTGCCTCCCGCGGCGGCGCACGGCGGCGGCTGGGGCCGGGGTCACCTCAGCCCGGTTGCGGCACCACGAGGGAGTCCTCAGACAGGGACTGGATGGATTAGCACCCACTCGATCACCCTCCTCAACGAGAACCCGAGATCAAGAAATGTTCTTGATCTTCTTCCTTCTCCGGCGATGAAGCGGCGGCCGGTGCGGGGCTCCCGTGGAGTGCGGCAGAGGAGGTGTAGAAGTGGTTGAAGCAGGCGGCTTGGGCAGCTGCTGGGAGCTTAGGGATTTAGAGGAACCCTAACCCGCATGCATAATATATAGTGTATATATGCAAAATTGCAATATAGTCCTTTATCACTTAATATTTTGCTATGAGCCCATTGCTGTAGAACACATTTGCTATAAGGACCTTCCTCTACAAGTTTGGTGCAAATCGATACATAAAATATAGCATCAATACGCGAAATACTGCGATTTTTCTCCTATTTCCCGCTTTTCGAGACAACCGGACTGTCAAACTGAAAATCTGACACAGCCACGACGTCCGGCTCGACGAAACCTATTAGGTAGCGATTTTGGTTCGCTAAAATTTAGCTCCATAAATTTTAAATTCCATCTTATACTGTACCGAAACACAGTTATCGCGCTTTTCGAGGCTCTAGGGCCGTCAAACAGAAATTCCATCAGTGCCATTGCGTCCAGAACGACGAAACCGTTCAAAATGACTACCTGGATCACTATGTTCGGATTCCGAACAGTGAATTAGTCAACGTTGCATTCGTCGGGTCCCGAAAATCAAGGTTACTGTTCATCTACAGTAACAACTTAATTACACTGTGCACAGAGCCCTGTTGCATTGATCGCGAGATTCGTCCACTTCTTTCCTGATTTCTGGAAGATCCGACCGTCAGATCGAAAAGTGCTGAATATGCATCTCGCTCAGTTCGACGAGACGATCGCAACGGTCAATTCGGATTTCCAAGATCATGTCTGGATTGGAAAGTAGCCTTTTTTGTCTCGTAAATCGTGCAACTTGCACACTGGCGATTGACCAAATAGGTCAACACAGGTCTTTTAAATCCAAACCAGCTCAAAATTCACTTTTACTCTATTTATTAAAATAAAATATTTCGAGTTTCTACATCACTTACAACTTAAAAGAAGTTTCGTCCCTGAAACTTACAACTTAAAAAAAAAAGGTTTTATTCCCGGAACTTACAACCTAAAGTTCTACTTTATGGAATGCTTAAATTAGTCTATTCGAGGGCTACGAAATCAGTCGCAAGGTATCGACAACTCTAAGACTACTAATTTAGACCCAATCTGATACTCCCCATCACAGGGCAGAGTATTTCCTCAGTTCTTTCGACAGTACGTTGTCTGCAGCCAACGTGCTTACCAAAAGAAAAGCGAAATACCAAAGATCTGTCGCCAACATCTAGTTGGGGACACTACTCCCATCAGAAGGTATATCACACCTCCCAACACAGTCTCAGTGCTAATGACATGACCTTTATCAAGGATTACTACCACCTCGTGGTTATAAATATCACCGTGACTAACTCATAGGAGAGTCCACGTTGGTCCACAAAATCTGTGCAAAAGGTGGGGCCAATTTGAATCCATCCCAAAACAGGATTACCATCGGGCCCATAGGCTACTGAATTATGACACGGGGACACTGAAGGATCAACAAATTGTTCAACCTCTAAGCAAACTGTGAAGCCAGTGCAATATTAGCAGTCATCTACTGCTGTGCCATCAGCTGGACGATTACGACAAGAACGGTGGTCAATCCTTCAACCACATGTACTGTAACTGATCTGAGCCCTCTGGCTCCACTGAAACAATTAAGCCCACGGCCGAAACCATAACCGCGGCTAACCCTACAGTAACAACGATCCCCAAAGCCCAGAGTGCGTACAAACGCCACTCATAACCACAACAATGAGACACAACTGTGTGTGAACACACCTGAGCTCCAATCCACTATGCCAATACCCTGCGCTCTCGCGTGAACACCAGTCATCCTAGGGTTCGTTCCTAACCAAGCCTAGGCATCGTCTTCCTAATGCTCTGATACCATCTAATCTGTCACGCCCCGAGTTTTGAAAAGCAGGCTAATTTTTTTTTTTTTTTTTTTTTTTTTTTTTTTTTTTAAAAAAAAAAAAATCAGAGTTCGCAGGCCAGGCGTAACAGACCGCCACATGTATAGTAAATTCCCTGCCCAACTGGACAGAGCCTTTCCTATACATGCACGGCTAATCATAATCAGTCAATATCAGAGTAGTCTAAACTACGCATGCAAAACTAGTCAATTTATAATAATTAAACTGAAATGCGGAAAATAAAATACACTGACTAAATAAGGGTCGATACTATCGCAATCGTCTCACCAACGTGTCCCGACATCCCATCACCCAGCGACCTGAAAAATGGTCACCCAGGGGGTGTGAGATACACTGTACATGTATCCCAGTGGGCACGACGAGCCGAGAAATAGCTAATCGTACCTACTGGGTACAATAATCTGCGGATAGTAAGAATCATAGGGTAAAGCTGAACAATAAAGCAGATCTACTGATAATCAACCAAATCCACAGATAACTGAATAAGCAGGTAATCAAGGGTAATGAAACTGCAAGTAATAAATGCTGGAAATCTATGTATGTAAACGAGATAATCAATCATGAACTGAGCAGTAAGGGTACTGTAATACCTGCGGGTTTCGGGGAACCCGGATTCCCTTTATTTTACTTCTTATTTCACCGCGGTCCGCTTAAGGGGTCTAAAAGGTGGTTTTTAATTCCTTGTTTCTGGGCAGGCTGTCGGGGCTCGCGGGTATTTTTAGACAATAAAGCTCGCGAAACGGAGAACGGCGGCGCGATCGGTTTCGGATTCCGACTCCGGAATCTCCCAGAATAAATTCCGGAAGACTGCCGACAGTCCAGGCGACCAACGCGATTTTCGAGGCGGACCGGACCCTGGTGTGTGACTTATTGCCCTAATTTTTGTTCTGTTTCCCCGTTGGGGTTTGGGGTTAAGTCCCACTCGTTCTTTTAGGGACCGTTTGATTTAATCCTTTGGTTTGGGGTTAGGGTTCGGGATTCCCACTTCTCGCACCCTCGACAGACGGTTTCCTGAGCGCCCCTCCCATTTTCTTTCCCTTTCCCACAAGTCGGCGTGTAGAACCAAGGAGGCAATCGAGGAAAAGGGACGAACGCCCGCACACTCTTGGAGACCGGGCGCGCAAGAACGGCACGATCACCCTCGTGGAGCCCTAGCCGACGAAAAACGAGGTAAGCATGGTCGTTTTTCCCTTTTCGTTTCTTGATCGAGGAAGGGGAGGGGGAATTCTTGGAGGGTTTCGGAGACGGGCAACCCGATGCCCTAGGAGGCGAGGGAGGGGCGAGCCACCCGCCGGCAGGGCACCCGCGCAGGCTTGACGCCGCGCGGAGCCGCCCGGGCCTGCGGGCAGCTCCCCCGTGCAGGATGGGCGCCGCGCGGGGCCACCCGCATGCGGGGGGCGCCGCGCGGGGTCTGGCACCGCGCGGGGCAGCCGCGCGCGCGGTGGCAGCCCGAGCATGCGGGCAGCGCACCCGCGCGGGCTGGGCGCCGCGCGGGGCCACCCGCATGCGGGGGCGCCGCGCGGGGTCTGGCACCGCGCGGGGCAGCCCGCGCATGCGGGCAGCGCACCCGCACGGGCTGGGCGCCGCGCGGGGCCACCCGCATGCGGGTTGGGCGCCGCGCGGGGCCACCCGCATGCGGGGGGCGCCGCGCGGGGTCTGGCACCGCGCGGAGCAGCCCGCGCATGCGGGCACCGCACCGCGCGTGCTGGGCGCCGCCCGGGGCCAGCCGCATGCGGGGGGGCCAGGCGCCGTGCGGGTCCGACGCCGCACGGGCCCATGCGCATGCGCGGACAGCGAGCGGCGCGGGGACGCCTCCGCCGCGACCTCCGCCGCCGCCGCCGTCGGAGCCGAGGGCCCGTTCCGAGACGGGAGCCGGCGTGTGTTTTGCTCGTCATTGACGGCGTTTGGGGGATACTGACTCTCTTCCCGGGGTTTCCTTTTGTAGTTCGGGGAGCGTGCCGGGACGCGGAGGAGTCGAGCATTAATCGCCACAAGCGACAGGTGGGTTTTACTCTTATGTCTTAATGTTTAATTCTATCATGTGGGACGGGGACTACCTTACGTGTATTTGGGTTAAACATGGTAGGGAGGTACCAATCAGTCGTTATGGCTTTACGGTTTTTTTATGTGATTAGATATCCACGTTGTTTCATACGGTTCTTATACATTGATATATATATGTGGTCCATGGTTACTATGCTCGGCTGCAACACGCGCACCCGCGGTTTGGCCACCGCAAAGGGTGTGCTTTTCCGGAAAAGTGGTCGACGACCCGTGTATACCCACAGGACGGAGTGGGGCCTCTTTAGTTGTGGGGCTTGGATGCGCCAAGGTGTGAGCGGTGCGACCCATTCGGTTTAGATGTCCGACTTGGGCGCGGTGCGATCCATTCGGTTTAGTTGTCCGACTTGGGCGCGGTGCGATCCGTCGGTTTAGCTGTCCGACGGGATCGGGTATTGCAGGTTTACAGGTGTTTCATTCTATTTTTCCCTTGCGAGGGTGGTTGCTCCGGATAGACTACGGTTGGACGTTTTTCTTTACCTGCTTTACTTTTATCACTTTTGTTTAGTCGCTGACTTCCCACTTTGCGACAGGGTCCTACAGGGGGGAGAGGTAGGCGACGGTGAGGCCGCGGCTAGCGATTTTGGTTCCCGGGAGACCGGAACAGTACTTTACCTTTTACTTTCGCATTCCATTTATTATTTGTAGATTGTGGATGGTTCTCGATACCCTCGTGGGGTCGGTGTGGATGTTGGTACGGCGATAAATGAATTGTTTAGTTTTCTGTACATCTCTGTGGGCCGCTTTGGAAAATAAAATAGCAAATAAAAGAACAGATTGCGAAAACTGTTATTTCAAAAACTCGGGTGCCGTGTGGGCACCGTTTTCAAAACCTTGTGGATTTATGATTTGCGAAAATGGTTTTCAAAAAAAAAAATAAATACACTCCTTTGGTGATCCGTTTCCGCTAAATTAATCCCCCGGGGCGTGACAGATTAAGATGGTATCAGAGACTAAATTTTTTTGTTTTCAATCACAACAATTGGTGCCGACGTCCACAGGAATGCCACACTTAACTACAAAGGAATGGAATGAATAGGTTAAAGTAGAATACGACGCGAGTGATCGAGGGGGGGGAAAATGAGTCCGAGTCCTCTTCTCTCGAAACGGGGTTCGTTGTTTGTTAAGGGAGTCCAGAGCTGACTTATGTTTTTGTGCACAGTAATGGCCCGTACTAGATCGACGGCTGGGGACGCCGAGGCAGACGCGACGACGTCGACGGCCGCGGAGAACCAGCTCCTGCGGCAGCAATTGCGGGAGATGGCGGGGCAACTGGCCACTCTCACCGACCACGTGCGTCATTTGACGCAACAGCAGCAGGCCGCGACAGTGACGGCCGCCCCGGTCCCTCCGCAGGGGCCGCCAGCACCGGCCGCGGCACCACCGCCAGCACCGGCCGCGGCACCACCGCCAGTACGGCCGCGGCACCACCGACCGTGCCGCCGCCGGCAGCGAATGCGGGACCGGCGTTGGGGACAACCAGCAGGGTTACTCTTGAGGAGACGGTGGTCACACCTACCCCTACCGTGGCTGCCGCCGGGGGAGGGGTCCGTTCCGCTGACTGAGCGGGACCGCGTGCGGGCCAACCTGGCCGACTTTATGAAGTACGACCCACCCATGTTCGACGGGGAGACGACTGACCCGTGGGTCGTCGAAAAGTGGGTGGGGTCTCTGGAAAAGTTATTTGAGGACTTACTCATGGAGGACAACGAGCGGGTTCCCCTGGCCATCCACTTCCTGGAGGGGAACGCCCGCTTATGGTGGAAGACGATACGCCCTGATCCCGCAAAGGGCACCGCCGCACTCCCGTCATGGACCGTGTTCAAGCAGGAGCTATTTGGGGCCTTTTTCACAAGCAGCGTTAAGAAGAAGCTGGAGGATGACCTGAACCACATCCAACAGGGGAATAAGACGGTGATGGCCTATCAGCGCGAATTTGTACGACTGGCCAACTGCGTCCCTTTCGTAATCAGGGACGAGTCCCATAAGGCGCAGCTCTTCGTGGATGGATTGCGGAGTGACATCTTCCAAGTGGTGCAAGCAGCCGATTTGCACACGTTTCAGAAAGTGGTCGACAGGGCCACAGTGGTGGAGCGCGGGTTCGCCGTTACTCGCGCCAGGAAGGAGGGCCCAGCGCACTATGAGGAGAGGAAGCGACCGCAACAATATTCTGGAGGAGGCTCTTCTAGTGGTAGCCGACCCCCCAAGCGGTGGAGACCACAGTCGGGATCTCGGAGCGCACCGGTAGGAGGACCGAGGACAGGAGACAGGCCTTGCGTTATTTGTGGGGGAGGACACCGAGCGGGAGACTGCCCCCAGAGGGGTGACCATTGTTTCCGATGCGGCAAAGAGGGGCACTTCCGCCGCAACTGCCCCTTGGGCGGGGGTTCTGCATCCTCGGCGGCTTCTACGCCCACGCCACAGCTCTCAGGGCGGGGGAAAGCACCTATGGCGACGACCTCCAGACCCCCTGCACCACGGCGCGAGGAGGACAGGCAGCTACAACCAGGCGGGAGGGTTTTCTCAATGACCCGCCAAGAGGCAGTTCCGCCGGAAGACGCACTTGCAGGTATTACTTCCGTCTCAAATTCCCGTGCTAGAACTCTTTTCGACACCGGAGCAACCCACTCGTTCATTTCTCGTGATTTCGTATTTATGCATGATCTCGAGGAGACCCCCCTTCAAAATCTCTTGACGGTACAAACGGCGGGGGGGACTTTGGAGGCGGTCAGCTTAGTGGCCGCCTGCTCGATTAAGCTTGGGCGACTGGCTTGCCCATGGGATTTGGTGGTAATCCCCTTGAAGGAGTACGACGCGGTGTTGGGCATGGACTGGCTCACGAGGTACCAGGCGCTCATTGACTGTGACAAGCGACAAGTGCGATTGCAAGAACCCGGTTTTCCTGAACATGTGTATATGGCGGGCAAGAGCATCACCTTCCCGGCGGTCATCTCAGCGGCGCGAGCCAGAAGATTGGTAGAGGGTGGATGCGTGGCCTATTTAGCATCGGTGGATCTGGCCGCCCGACCCTCGCCGACACTTTCAGACATTCCAGTGGTGAGGGACTTCCCCGACGTTTTCCCCGCAGAATTGCCCGGGATGCCCCCGGAGCGGGAGGTGGAGTTCCCTGTCGAGCTACTACCAGGCACGCAGCCAATTACGAAGGCGCCTTACCGAATGGCCTTCGCAGAGCTAAAGGAGCTTAAAGCACAGCTGGAAGACCTCTTGGATAAAGGGTTCATCAGACCGAGTGTGTCACCCTGGGGCGCACCGGTACTCTTCGTGCGGAAGAAAGACGGAAGCTTGCGTCTCTGCATCGACTACAGAGGGATAAACAAAGTCACGGTGAAGAATAAGTACCCCCTGCCCAGAATCGACGACCTCTTCGACCAGTTACGGGGAGCGACAGTCTTCTCCAAGATTGACCTACAATCGGGCTATCATCAACTCCGAGTTCGAAATGAAGACGTCCCCAAGACCGCCTTCCGGACCCGGTACGGCCACTATGAGTTCACGGTTATGCCGTTCGGGCTTACGAACGCCCCCGCGGTCTTCATGGATATGATGAACCGGATCTTCAGACCCTTCTTGGATCGGTTCGTGGTGGTCTTCATCGATGACATTTTGATTTACTCCACTACCGACGAGGAGCACGAGGACCATCTGCGAACGATCCTTCAGACCCTCAGAGAGCAGAAGCTGTTCGCCAAACTCAAGAAGTGTGAGTTCTGGCTGCGCGAAGTCGGTTTCCTAGGACATGTGATCTCGGCACAGGGAATCGCCGTGGATCCCAAGAAGGTAGAAGCAGTGGTTGACTGGCAGCCGCCGACGTCGGTGACGGAAGTACGAAGTTTCCTAGGACTGGCGGGATATTATAGACGCTTCGTCGAGGGTTTCTCGAAGATTGCGGCCCCTTTAAACCGGTTGACCAAGAAAGGGGAGAAGTTTGTATGGACGGCTAAGTGCCAAGAGAGCTTCGAGGAACTTAAAAGGAGGCTAACCAGGGCGCCTATACTAGTACTGCCAACGCCCGGAGAAGATTTCGAAGTGTACTGCGACGCATCGAGGATCGGTCTTGGAGGTGTTTTGATGCAACAGGGGAAAGTAATCGCCTACGCTTCTAGGCAATTGAAGGATTACGAAAAGAACTACCCAATTCATGATTTGGAACTGGCTGCGGTGGTCTTCGTTCTAAAGTTATGGAGACACTATCTCTTTGGCGTCCACTGTAACGTTTTTTCTGACCACCAAAGCCTCAAGTATCTGTTCACCCAAAAGGAGCTAAATTTGCGGCAGAGGCGGTGGCTTGAGTTACTGAAGGATTATGATTTAACGATCCAATACCACCCCGGGAAGGCAAACGTGGTGGCAGACGCTTTAAGCAGGAAAGGACAACCGGAGGAGGCGTCGGCGCGCGCGATAACTGAGCAGGACACCTTGATCGCGGAATTCGCACGACTGAGGTTGGAGGTGGTACCAGCGGGCACTGTTGCACAACTGACAGCATTGGTGGTTAAGCCGACGCTTTTCGAGAAAATCCGAGAAGGGCAACGGACGGACCCACACTTACAGCACGTGCGAGACAAGACCTCCCCGGACCAGGAGAATGACTTTGCAGTGGGAGACGACGGCATCATGCGGTTCCGCGGGCGGCTTTGCGTGCCGGATTCGTCGGAATTGAAAGAGGAGATCTTGGCAGAGGCACACCGAGCCCCTTATGCGGCGCATCCGGGGGGCACGAAGATGTACAGGGACCTCAAGCAGACCTTCTGGTGGCCCAAGCTGAAGGGGGATGTGACACGACATGTAGCTCATTGCCTGATATGTCAGCAGATAAAGGCAGAACATCAGCGGCCAGCGGGAAAGTTACAGCCCTTACCGGTACCAGAGTGGAAGTGGGATCAGATCACCATGGACTTCGTCACCGGGTTCCCACGTTCACAGCAGGGGCACGACGCAATTTGGGTCATTGTGGACCGGCTAACCAAGTCAGCACATTTCCTGCCCATCCACACAACCTGGACCAGAGAGCGGTTGGCTCAAGTCTACCTGAGCGAGATCGTAAGACTGCATGGGGTTCCGGCATCAATCACCTCGGATAGAGACACCCGTTTCGTCTCGAAGTTTTGGCAAAGTCTACAGCAAGCCCTGGGGACCAAGCTGCATTTCAGTACAGCCTTCCACCCTCAGACGGACGGACAGTCGGAGCGAGTGATTCAGACCCTGGAGGACCTGCTGCGCGCCTGTGTACTTGACTGGGGAGTCGGTTGGGCACGCTACCTACCCCTCGTGGAATTCGCCTACAACAATAGCTACCAGGCCAGCATCCAAATGGCACCCTACGAAGCCTTGTATGGGAGACGCTGCCGATCCCCGATCTGTTGGGACGACTTGGGCGAACGGAAATTCTTGGGACCCGACTTGGTGGATGAGACTGAAGAGAAGATACGCCTCATCAGACAGCGTTTACTGACCGCCCAAAGCCGACAGAAGAGCTACGCAGACCGACGGCGCCGCGATTTGGAATTTCAAGTGGGAGAGCACGTGTTCTTACGGGTCTCACCCTCCAGAGGGATCAGGCGTTTCGGGCTGAGAGGCAAGTTGAGCCCACGGTACGTAGGGCCTTTTGAGATCTTAGAGCGCATCGGCCCAGTGGCGTACCGCCTTGCCCTACCGCCTAACCTCGACCGGGTCCACAGTGTATTCCACGTGTCTATGCTCCGGAAATATCTTTCCGACCCGTCACACGTGTTGGACGTCTCCACACTCGAGCTCAAGGAGGACCTAAGCTTCGAGGAAACCCCCGTGCGTATCCTAGCAAGAGAAAACAAAACGCTGCGGAACCGAGTCATCCCCTACGTGAAGGTGCTCTGGAGCAATCAGGAGGAACGAGAAGCAACGTGGGAGCTGGAGTCAAAAATGAGAGAGAACTACCCCGATCTTTTCACCGCAACTCAGGGTTGAGTTTCGAGGACGAAACTCGTTTTAAGAGGTAAGTGGTGTAATACCTGCGGGTTTCGGGGAACCCGGATTCCCTTTATTTTACTTCTTATTTCACCGCGGTCCGCTTAAGGGGTCTAAAAGGTGGTTTTTAATTCCTTGTTTCTGGGCAGGCTGTCGGGGCTCGCGGGTATTTTTAGACAATAAAGCTCGCGAAACGGAGAACGGCGGCGCGATCGGTTTCGGATTCCGACTCCGGAATCTCCCAGAATAAATTCCGGAAGACTGCCGACAGTCCAGGCGACCAACGCGATTTTCGAGGCGAACCGGACCCTGGTGTGTGACTTATTGCCCTAATTTTTGTTCTGTTTCCCCGTTGGGGTTTGGGGTTAAGTCCCACTCGTTCTTTTAGGGACCGTTTGATTTAATCCTTTGGTTTGGGGTTAGGGTTCGGGATTCCCACTTCTCGCACCCTCGACAGACGGTTTCCTGAGCGCCCCTCCCATTTTCTTTCCCTTTCCCACAAGTCGGCGTGTAGAACCAAGGAGGCAATCGAGGAAAAGGGACGAACGCCCGCACACTCTTGGAGACCGGGCGCGCAAGAACGGCACGATCACCCTCGTGGAGCCCTAGCCGACGAAAAACGAGGTAAGCATGGTCGTTTTTCCCTTTTCGTTTCTTGATCGAGGAAGGGGAGGGGGAATTCTTGGAGGGTTTCGGAGACGGGCAACCCGATGCCCTAGGAGGCGAGGGAGGGGCGAGCCACCCGCCGGCAGGGCACCCGCGCAGGCTTGACGCCGCGCGGAGCCGCCCGGGCCTGCGGGCAGCTCCCCCGTGCAGGATGGGCGCCGCGCGGGGCCACCCGCATGCGGGGGGCGCCGCGCGGGGTCTGGCACCGCGCGGGGCAGCCCGCGCGCGCGGTGGCAGCCCGAGCATGCGGGCAGCGCACCCGCGCGGCTGGGCGCCGCGCGGGGCCACCCGCATGCGGGGGCGCCGCGCGGGGTCTGGCACCGCGCGGGGCAGCCCGCGCATGCGGGCAGCGCACCCGCACGGGCTGGGCGCCGCGCGGGGCCACCCGCATGCGGGTTGGGCGCCGCGCGGGGCCACCCGCATGCGGGGGGGCGCCGCGCGGGGTCTGGCACCGCGCGGAGCAGCCCGCGCATGCGGGCACCGCACCGCGCGTGCTGGGCGCCGCCCGGGGCCAGCCGCATGCGGGGGGGCCAGGCGCCGTGCGGGTCCGACGCCGCACGGGCCCATGCGCATGCGCGGACAGCGAGCGGCGCGGGGACGCCTCCGCCGCGACCTCCGCCGCCGCCGCCGTCGGAGCCGAGGGCCCGTTCCGAGACGGGAGCCGGCGTGTGTTTTGCTCGTCATTGACGGCGTTTGGGGGATACTGACTCTCTTCCCGGGTTTCCTTTTGTAGTTCGGGGAGCGTGCCGGGACGCGGAGGAGTCGAGCATTAATCGCCACAAGCGACAGGTGGGTTTTACTCTTATGTCTTAATGTTTAATTCTATCATGTGGGACGGGGACTACCTTACGTGTATTTGGGTTAAACATGGTAGGGAGGTACCAATCAGTCGTTATGGCTTTACGGTTTTTTTTTGTGATTAGATATCCACGTTGTTTCATACGGTTCTTATACATTGATATATATATGTGGTCCATGGTTACTATGCTCGGCTGCAACACGCGCACCCGCGGTTTGGCCACCGCAAAGGGTGTGCTTTTCCGGAAAAGTGGTCGACGACCCGTATATACCCACAGGACGGAGTGGGGCCTCTTTAGTTGTGGGGCTTGGATGCGCCAAGGTGTGAGCGGTGCGACCCATTCGGTTTAGATGTCCGACTTGGGCGCGGTGCGATCCATTCGGTTTAGTTGTCAGACTTGGGCGCGGTGCGATCCGTCGGTTTAGCTGTCCGACGGGATCGGGTATTGCAGGTTTACAGGTGTTTCATTCTATTTTTCCCTTGCGAGGGTGGTTGCTCCGGATAGACTACGGTTGGACGTTTTTCTTTACCTGCTTTACTTTTATCACTTTTGTTTAGTCGCTGACTTCCCACTTTGCGACAGGGTCCTACAGGGGGGAGAGGTAGGCGACGGTGAGGCCGCGGCTAGCGATTTTGGTTCCCGGGAGACCGGAACAGTACTTTACCTTTTACTTTCGCATTCCATTTATTATTTGTAGATTGTGGATGGTTCTCGATACCCTCGTGGGGTCGGTGTGGATGTTGGTACGGCGATAAATGAATTGTTTAGTTTTCTGTACATCTCTGTGGGCCGCTTTGGAAAATAAAATAGCAAATAAAAGAACAGATTGCGAAAACTGTTATTTCAAAAACTCGGGTGCCGTGTGGGCACCGTTTTCAAAACCTTGTGGATTTATGATTTGCGAAAATGGTTTTCAAAAAAAAAATAAATACACTCCTTGGTGATCCGTTTCCGCTAAATTAATCCCCCGGGGCGTGACAGGTACATGGTAAGATATCTATCAATAACAGCGCAAGATAATAAGAATGCGTCAACAAATGAACTCAAGTACCCAATCAATGCCAGTATTGGTCACGAGGACCTCAGGCTCATATCACTATCTGCACCTATCCCACTGACATAACCCCACACCCATAAGTGCTATCTGGGGCTCACGGGTCCTTCCTCTAGACCACTAACAGTAATAAAAAAAAAAAAATATAGTACTTGAGTATAGCTCATAATTCTAACAGTATATTTGTGAATTACCTTTATGTCCAGCTCAGTATTATCGTCCTCTTGGTCCAGCTTAATATTATCATCCTCTCGGTCCAGCTCAGCATTATCATTCTCTCGATCCAGCTCAGTGAGATCCTGCATGACACCCTTGCTGTGTGATACTTCATCCATGCAAACCAAAATATAAGATATAAGAAATTGCACATAATTAATATTAAACAAATATTAATTTGTATAAATCTTTCTACTTTGATTCATCTAAAATAGTAATAGCGTCTTCTATCGATATTCCAATTTGACCGGTAAAATGCATTAGAAGTTGAAACTTTTGCTGCCAAACAAACAAACAAATATTAATAATACCAATATAAATAACCAAACAAACACTATAAATAACAATAAATACTCACAATTGCAGTTGAACCTATTTTTTTTCCTATTTTTTTTTTTTCCTATTTTTTTTAACCATTACCCTAACCACGGTTTTATAGGCCTCACGAGCAGCATCATGATACGACATAAAATCAATAGGACGCAAGTCCTACAAAAATATAATATAATTTTTAAAGTTTTGAAATTAAATTAATATTCACAAACACTAATATTCATAAAAACTAATTGTACCTTAAATTCAGTTTCATCGGTTTGTATGTCAACTAAGCTTTGTAGACCGTTCAATACACACGTTTTCTCCTTGTTGGCATAAAAAAAAATTATTATAATAAAAAATAGGGGAAAGATTATGGCCCAAAATTTTTAACATATTAATAATTTGGGTCCAGCAAATTTTACTATAAATTCAAGCCACAATAATAGGCCATTTGTGAACACAACCATATAGGTCTCATCAAAGCTCCGTCGGTTTTTTTTAAGTCGGATCCTATTTTTTTTTTCTGCCCAGCGGGCCTTACATTATAGTCAACTTTTTTGTTTAAATATTCAATTTAAAAATTATGTTCAAATTAAATTTTGAATTTTGAATTTCAAATTCCCAACCAAATTTCAAAATATCTCTCAAATGCCACATATACTCAAATTTAAATTTTGAATCCAACCGAAATTTCTCTTGCGTCAATTACCTCAAACACACTTATCCAAATCTTCAACCATATTTTAAAATATCTCTCAACCAACTTACCCAAACTCACCTATATCTTGTTTTAAATTTTTGAATCCAAGCAAATTCCCTCGTTCGTTAACTGTTTAATTTTGAAATTTAAATACAAACATACGTCCTCAAATTTAAATGTAACATATTCAATTTTGAAATTTAAAATTTGAAATTTAAATAGAAACATACTTCCTCAAATTTAAATGTAACATATTCAATTTTGAAATTTAAAATTTGAAATTTAAATACAAATATACTTCCTCAAATTTAAATATAACATATTCAATTTTGAAATTTAAAATTTTGAAATTTAAATACAAACATATTTCCTCAAATTTAAATGTAACATATTCAATTTTTGAAATTTAAAATTTAAAATTTAAATACAAACATACTTCCTCATAACATATTCAATCTTGAAATTTGAAATTTAAAATTTAAACACAACCGTACTTTCTCAAATTCGAACATAACCTTTCAATTTTAAAATTTGAACACATATTGAAATTTGAACATAATCGGTCAATTTTAAAATTTGAAATTTGAATATAACCACATTCTCACAATTTTGAAATTTGAACATACTCGATTTTGAAATTTGAAATTTGAAATTTAAATACGACCATACTTTCTCAAATTTGAACATAACCATTCATTTTTGAACATATTCATTTGAAATTTAAATACAACCATACTCTCTCAACATATTTGAACATATTTAATTTGAATTCTAAACATATCCTTTCAATTTTAAAATATATTAAATAAAGACCATTACCATTTAAGACTATAACTAAATAAGAATATTTAAAATTTATAATCTTTTCAAAAATAAAAACTCTCAATAAATTGAAATTTTTAAAGTTTATAATATTTATAAAAATAAAATTTTTTAAAATAGACATAAAATGACTTAATTACCCCTAAATAAAAAGATCAAAATAATCCTATTTTGGAGTACCTGATAACTGGTACCTCCTCAAAGTAATCTGCTATTGTAGATGATAATTTAAAACTAATTAAATATGAGTATATGAATGAACGGTAATAAAAAAAAAAAAAAATAGTACATGAGTATAGCTCATAATTCTAACAGTATATTTGTGAATTACCTTTATGTCCAGCTCAGTATTATCGTCCTCTTGGTCCAGCTTAATATTATCATCCTCTCGGTCCAGCTCAGCATTATCATTCTCTCGATCCAGCTCAGTGAGATCCTGCATGACACCCTTGCTGTGTGATACTTCATCCATGCAAACCAAAATATAAGATATAAGAAATTGCACATAATTAATATTAAACTAATATTAATTTGTATAAATCTTTCTACTTTGATTCATCTAAAATAGTAATAGCGTCTTCTATCGATATTCCAATTTGACCGGTAAAATGCATTAGAAGTTGAAACTTTTGCTGCCAAACAAACAAACAAATATTAATAATACCAATATAAAATAACCAAACAAACACTATAATAAACAATAAATACTCACATTGCAGTTGAACCTATTTTTTTTTCCTATTTTTTTTTCCTATTTTTTTTACCATTACCCTAACCACGGTTTTATAGGCCTCACGAGCAGCATCATGATACGACATAAAAGTCCTACAAAAATATAATATAATTTTTAAAGTTTTGAAATTAAATTAATATTCACAAACACTAATATTCATAAAAACTAATTGTACCGTAAATTCAGTTTCATCGGTTTGTATGTCAACTAAGCTTTGTAGACCGTTCAATACACACGTTTTCTCCTTGTTGGCATAAAAAAAAATTATTATAATAAAAAATAGGGGGAAAGATTATGGCCCAAAATTTTTAACATATTAATAATTTGGGTCCAGCAAATTTTACTAAAATTCAAGCCACAATAATAGGTCATTTGTGAATACAACCATATAGGTCTCATCAAAGCTCCGTCGGTTTTTTTTAAGTCGGATCCTATTTTTTTTTCTGCCCAGCGGGCCTTACATTATAGTCAACTTTTTTGTTTAAATATTCAATTTAAAAATTATGTTCAAATTAAATTTTGAATTTTGAATTTCAAATTCCCAACCAAATTTCAAAATATCTCTCAAATGCCACATATACTCAAATTTAAATTTTGAATCCAACCGAAATTTCTCTTGTGTCAATTACCTCAAACACACTTATCCAAATCTTCAACCATATTTTAAAATATCTCTCAACCAACTTACCCAAACTCACCTATATCTTGTTTTGAATTTTTGAATCCAAGCAAATTCCCTCGTTCGTTAACTGTTTAATTTTGAAATTTAATGTAGAAACTCGAAATATCTTATTTTCAATAAATGGATTAAAAGTGAATTTCGATCTGGTTTCGAATCCAAAAGATCTGTGTTGACCTATTTGGTCAATCGCCAGTGTGCAAGTCGCACTATTCCCTAGACAAAAAGGCTATTTTTCAATCCGGACATGATCTTGGCGATCCGAGTTGACCGTTGTGATCGTCTCGTCGAACTGAGCGAGATTCATATTCAGCACTCTTTGATTTGACGGTCGGATCTTCCAGAATTCAGCGAAGAAGCGAATAATTTATCGCGACCAATGAAACAGTAGCCGCGTACTGTGCCACTTAAGTTAGTTACTGTAGATGAACAGTAATCTTGATTTTTGGACTCCGGCGAATGCAACGCTGACTAATTTACTGTTCGGAGTCCGAACATAGCGATCCAAATAGTCGATTTGATCCGTTTCGACGATCGGAACGCAATGGCGTTGACGGAATTTTCGTTTGACGACCCTGGAGCCTTGAAAAGCGCGAAAACTATATTTCGGGACAGTATTTTATGGACCAAGATTTTATCCGGGCGATTTCTCGAAAATCAGAAATCACTACCTGATAGGTCTCGTCGAGTCGGACGTCATGGCGCAGTCCGTTTTTCGATCTGACGACCGGATCGCCTCGAAATACGTGAAATAAGGCAAAAAAGGGGATATTTACACTTAAAACCCTACTAAAGTTGCCTCAATTTGCGTGCCAGTCCTTGGATAAGGACTTAAGTGCAAAGGAAACCTACTGTAGAAGACCTAATAGCAAATGGCCTGACTTGGGAGGGCTTATTTGCAATTTTGCAAACCCTATATAAGGTTACAACCGAGCTAGGGTTCTCCACAAACCCTAAACGCACAAGCTCTCTCTAGCCGCAGCACCTCAACAGATCCTCCTCCTCTCAGCCGCTTCCCTCGGACTACCCCGCAGCGGCCGCCGCCCACCATTGCCGGAGAAGATCAAGAATCTTCTTGATCTTGGGGTCCGGTCGAGGAGGGTGATCGAGAGGGCTTTGGATGAGCAAGGTACCCACCAGGGGAGTCGCCTGTGCCGCCGCAACCGAGCCGAGCCGACCCCGAGGCCTGCCGCCGCCGTGCGCCGCCGCGGGACATCTCCTCTAGTTCTACAACTCCGGCGAAGGTGAGTGATGGTTTTGCTTCTCTTACATCGGCACATGGACCCTACCAAGAGGTTCCTGACATCATGAGCATCACTCTGTAGCATCCCGGGGCGCGGCCGCCATCCCGATCGCCGGCGGAAGCCACCCCGCCGGAAAATTATCGTTTCGGGCTGTCACGCGCGCCGCCGCCTTCCGGCCGTCAAGAAGCCGATCAGGACCGTTGGGATCCTCTCTCCTGACGACTGCAGCACCTCCCCGAAGCCCCGCCACGATCGGATCAAGATCGGAGCGGATCGGCGATGCCCTAGTTTCGGGCTTTCTCCAACCTTGGCTGAGCACGGCCGTCCGGCGCCGGCGCTGCCTCCCACCGCCGGTCATCGCCACCAGAGAACTCCTGGACCCGAGAGGGACCTTTTGGTCCAACTTGTTCCGGCCCGGAGCCACCGCGCCGGAAGTTGCCATTAACGGCCAACTTACCTTCAACCGAGCTTCGTCGCCGCGCCACTCCGGCGATCCCCGTCGTCGGGAAACCATCCAGGTGAGTCCCTTGGACCTGGTAGAGCTTGCCCACCATCTTGCATGCAAGGCTTAACGTGGGGTTTTGGATTTCCAAGGTTGCACCCGAGCCGCTTTGACTTTCCTCTCCGGCCACCGCCGGCACTCCGAGCTCCGGCCAACCACTCAGGTAGGACCTACAGACCCTGATGAAGCTCCCCACGATTTTGTTTTGACCCAGAACCTTCCCTGTTGTTGGGTCTTAAAGTGTGCACCCGAGCTTAGCAAATCGGGCTGACCTCCGGCCGCCGCCGCCTCCGGCCGCCGGGGCTCGACCCAGTTTGGACCCGAGATCTTCTAGGACCCCATGCTCACAGGTGCTTCCCTCTGTAACAGATCCGAACCAAGTTTGCTCCAAGATCACCCCAAACCGAGCTTGGGTTCCCCTTGGGTGTTGCTCCGGCCACTATTCCGGCCAAGCTCAGGCTAGCCTCAGGTGAGCCCCCTGATCCTTATCAGTTATTTAACACCATGCTCCAGTTAATTCACAGATTGATCATATCTAATTTAAGTTTGGGTTTAGTTGCTTTTTGACTTATAGTTGTTGGGCCAACTTGTAATTGGGCCTGGCCTCGGCCAAATTCTTGTGAGCACGGCCTGGGTCTTGTCGTAACGAGCGCGCTGAAAGTTACGGCGCAACGTTTGGATTCCCGGATTGCTAGAACAAGCCAAAACAAGCAATTAATATCGTGTTTTTCTATGCAAATTAAAAGTATTATGGACCAAAATTGTTTGTCGTGTTTCGTGCTTCGTCCTAACAGCGAGCACGGGATCCGTCTCGACATAACGGACACGCTGAAACTTACGGCGTCGTCACTGGATCCCGGATTATGAGAACGAGCTGAAACAGTGAATTAATTCAATATTTTATGCAAATTTTAATAATTTATGGACCGAAATGCAAAGTGGACACCTTAGCCCTCTATAAACAGTATTTACACACCACCTAGCCATCTTGTTAGGATTCCGATGGTCCTCGTTGACCAGGAATCAGATATCGACTGACGAAATGACCGATTGACCCGTTTTAAACGTTTCGTTAGTGTAACGCCGTCGGGAAAGGGTTGTGTGAATTATTTACTGATTATATCGCTTTATACAGGGCCTAGTTCTCCAGCACCAGCCTCCCAGTAGCAGCGCGGGAGTTCGAGGATCTGCCGTCGTCCAGGTGGGTTACTTTCGAACCGGGCCTCAGCTTTTGGCCCTCTGGTTGCTTGATTTGTCGGACCCCTGTTTTTGATTTCCCTGCCGATTTTACCTACGTGACTTAGCCTGACTTCTATTGATCTTGTTTGACATAGCATGACCCTCGATGGACATATGATTTGGCCTGACTTTTATCGATTCTGTTTGACATAGCATGACCCTTTGATGGACATTTACTGATTAGACCTGTGATTGCTTATTCATGATCAGCCGACTATTATCTTGATTGATCCTGATTGATAGACACTTGTCACGCCCCGAGTTTCAAAACAGCTGTAAAATTTTTTTTTTTTTTTTTAAAATCAGAGTTCAAACTTTAAACTCAGGACGTGAACAGACCGCCACATGCATAGGAAATCCTCTGTCCACACGGACAGAGTCTCCCCTATACATGCTCGGCTAGGCAAGTACAATAATACAATCAGAGAGCAATATAATCAACAGTTTAAACTAAAACATAAACTCCACAACTAAAATATCAACAACTAATACATAACAAACTCCGTAAATACTCCAACTAATAAAACTATACAGAAAGCTATGATCACAATACTGAAACAGAAATACTAGCTCTGGGCCACTGTGGCCAATAGTAGGGGACAACTTCTAGCGCAACAGCTCACTGGATCATCCCAAACTCCCAGCACCCGACTGACCTGAAAAACAGGCACCCAGGGGGTGTGAGATACACTCTACATGTATCCCAGTGGGCACGACGGGCCGAGAAATAGCAAGTCGTACCTACCGGATACAATGATAAGCGGATAGTAAAAGCAGAATAGAACTGAAGCTGATAACAAAATGCAGATATAAATTAAGCATGCTGGAATGGAAACAGGGTACCCATACAAGAAACTAATCATGCTGTAATCAATAAATCTGTCAAGCAGGATATAACTGAAAGCTGAATAAGAGATACTGAACAGAAGCTAAACATGCTGAGGTAAAACAGGTACTCATGAACAAGGTTAATCATGCATATCTGAAAATCTAACGGCAGGAAATGATCATGCTATAACAAAGCTATAAACTGGAAATGCTGAATAACCATAAATACCCAATCAATGCCACTATTGGTCACTAGGACCTCAGGCTAAATACCACCTGTACACCAATCTGCTGTCATAACCCTCTGGGCTCACGGGTCGCCACTGCTGACCACTTTACCGGTAAAGTACACCACTGCGGGGGATCGGTCCGCTAGTGTACGTGAAAGAACAGCTGGCTCTGTGGCGATCATAATGCTGATGCTCAAGCTCGTGATCAAAAGACCACACAAATGGCAATAAGCCGAGAAATCCCTATCGGGATGCTGAAGGCAATAACAATCACAGATACTATATACTGAATCTGAATAGCAGAAGCTGAACATCTGAGCTGTAACTGAAACTAAAAACAGAACTGTACTCCTATTCTATCATGCATCATAGAACAGGAAATGCTGACATAACTAGGCTGACAACCAAACAAACATGGTATATGTCAAGCTGTATAACCCTATACATAATAAATGCTGAGAATGAAAGCATATAAAGGGCTCAACTGAAATGTCAAGGCAACATAGCTGTAATAACTGAATGCTGAAATTAAACAAATAGAAAGGCTCAAGCACAGGTTCAGGGTTACACCAACAACAGGGGTCCAACCTACCACGGCACCCCATAGGGCCAACCTGATAAAGCCCGGACCGAAGATAAACCCACCTCAATAATCACAGTGGCTACTGGATGGCTCGCAAGATGGCGGCTGACTGCTGGGACCTGAATCAAATGCACAGGTCAGAAACAGACTCTCACACATACCCAATCTGTGCTGATCAATAATCAAAACTCGTGAAAGTTCACGTGCTGCCCAAGAATGTCTAACTTAAGACATTTAGGCTCTAACACTAAACTCTAAGTGATCCTGTGCACCGGCAAGGCTAAAACCACTGAAACACTTCCGGGAGGCCCATTTTGGCTCCGGAAGTTGCAAACGAGAAACTAAAATCACCGGGCTCTTTAGAACAGCACCGGGAACAGCCACAAATACCTGGCATCACAAATTTATCACCGAAATTTCTCGAATTGCACGATTAACGCCGAATCACCGTTAAACCGGCGATTTTGCCGATTTACGGTTCGGGATCCAATTCCCGCTCAACGAAAGGCATCGGACCTCCAACAAAAGTTTTAGAGATCATGTGTACACTGTACTAAGCAGCTAGTATGGTCACAATTGCATTTAGTCCCCCGGAATTTTACCAAATTGCATAAAAGCATGCAATTTCATGCTATTTTCGCTTGTATTTAATTTCGGAAAGCTATTTTAATGAACCGACACCACCAGCAGGTGGCTCTCGACTTGCTGGACACCGTGCTCACCTTTTGGAAGCAACGTGAAACTCGTATAAAACTTCGGTCCAACAAATTCTCGACATAAAGGCTCACATTGCTACTTTTAATACCTAGACTCAACCAAACCCAATTTTTGGGTGAGCATCATGCTCAGTGGGTCGAAAGAACTCAGAGGCTCACCCTGAGGATGCAGCTAACCTGCTGGAACAGCATAAGGGCCATCTAGTGCTCAATTAGGCTTGGCTTATTCGATCCTCTTAACCACTCAGTCTTTGGCTGAAGTAGGGTGAGCATCAAGCTCCTGGGATCATGAGGACACAAGGGCTTGCTCTAACATAGGTACAAAGGTGCTGTAAAACAGACAACATGTCACATAGCCTAGGCTAAGGCTTGGCACGTGGGATTCAACAATCCACCAGGTCATTCTTCAAAATAACATGAGCTGAAGGTTCCTAGGATCATGTAGAGTCCCTTGGTCAATTTCTGGATGCTTGTAGTTGGCTAAAACCCATTTGGACTCTCTCAGGCATAACTACAAACACTAGGTGTGCAACAAGCTTAATACACAGCTTTAGAAGACATTAATGGTGAATCCTTATACAAGGGTTTAGGATCACAAGCACAAGCACCTGTAGGTGCTAACCGACTCTACGATGCTTGCTGGGCGCATGGCCGGCGGCGAGAGGCAACGGCGGCGGCGGCAGCACAAGTTCGGCCGCAACTTGCACCATCAATGGTGAAGCTTCAACCGAGCAGCATGGGTCTCATGCAAGGGTGCAAGTGGCTCTGTCTAGACCTGCTAGAGGTAACTGGGCAAGTGTCCGGCGGCAACAAGCGGCGGTGGCGGCGGTGGCGCAACCTTGGCCGGAGCAAAGTTAGCACGAAACTAGGGCTTCAAACTGCGGAGCGCCTACTAAACGAGGCACCATGAAACTTCTTGGGAGGGTTTCCTAATCCCTACAGAAGGTTCCCATCGTTTTGGTTTCGAAGTTGAGCCATTAGGTGCAACACTTGCCCGAGGCGGAGCAAGAATGGACTCCGGCGGGTGCAACTCCCCCGCCGGCGGTCGGAAGCATACCCAACGCTGGGGTTCGGCAGGGATGATCTTAAGGAGGTAAGGAGCATGCTCCCAGTGTCTAAGTAGCAAGAAAAATAAAAAAACACAAGACCCTTACCTTGCCGGATCCGAGGAAGAAGGTGGTATTTGCCCGCGGAGGCGCACGGCGGATCTGGGCACCGGGGTTCCTTGGCTGGGTCCCAACTTCACAGAGGACTTCACAGGAATTGCTTGGAGCAACTAAAACCTCCTCGGATAGTTTCCTCACCAATAACACCAAAACCCGAGTCCAACACTAGATTTCTTGGGTTTTTCCGGCGACTGGACGGCGGCCGGCGGCTCAAGAGCTCGGGAAACCTCGCAGAGGAATCGTGGGGTCGAGTGGTGGAGGCTACGGTTACAACAAGGAAGCGGCTAGGGTTGCAAAGGAGTAACCATAAATTACTATAGGTTATTGCACACAAAATGCTAGTTAGCCCTTCAACTAGCATCCTTCTGATCTAGGTCAATTGCTGTAGAGTAAAATGACAGAGAAGTCCCTCTTGTACAAGTTTGGGGCCATTCAACACATAAAATATAGCATCTTTACGCAAAATACTGCAATTTTTCCACTATTTCACGCTTTTCGAGACAACCGGGTTGTCAAACTGAAAAACGGACACTGCCACGACGTCCGGCTCGACGAAACCTATCAGGTAGCAATTTTGGTTCGCTAAAATTCAACTCCATAAATTTTAATTTCCATCTTATACTGTAAATTATACAGTTCGGCACGCTTTACGAGGCTTTAGGCTCGCCAAATGCAAATTCCGTCAGCGCCACTGCGCTCAGAACGTCAAAAATAGCTAAGATTGACTACTCATGTTGCTAGGTTCGGATCGCAGACAGTAGATTGGTCGACGATCAGTCGCGAGGGGTCGAAAAACAAGGGTTACTATTCACCGTACTAATCACTTAAGCTGTGGGACCCACCCGCTTCTCTGCTGTTTTCTGGAAGATCCGACCGTCGGATCGAAGACATATGAATATGGATCTTTCATGTTTCGACTAGACGATCGCAACGATGATCTCGGATTTTCGAGATCAGACCCCGATCAAAAGTCGATATTTTTGGCCACTATTTCACCACTAACAGTTCAATTTAACTATTTAATACTCCATACAAGTATTTAAACTTAAATTTCAGATTTTAAAATCACGGTTACTACATCACTCCCCCCTTAATAGAAGTTTCGTCCCCGAAACTTAACTACAGTCGGACATCAAACAGTCCACTAACACAGGGTACCACAGCGACAATCAGTCGCAGATCATCTGCACTGTCCAACCCAACACTAGTGACAATCAGTCACAAGGCACGACTAAAATGGTAAAGGCGCATTATAATGCAAAAACTGCATAACTTAAAACTTACCACTTGGCAGCATACCTGTAAGGTCTACAACTGGTGGATCTCCTGGAGCAGTCAGGGCATACACTCGCCCTCCAGAATTCTGGCGTGTCCCACCAGACTGATGAGATGGTGCAGATCGTCCATGGGAAGACGTGCTCGGTGCAGAACTCTGCCGTGGAGTAGAAACGGCTGAAGCAGAAACAGTGGACTGGGCAGGTTCAGATCTCTGAGGGCAGTTCGCCACAATATGCCCGGCCTGGCCACACCTGTAGCAACGGCCATGGCGCTGATCACAAGTAACTGCCCGATGTGGTCCACCACAAAATACACACGGTCGCGGAGCCCGCTGTTGACTGCTAGCAGAACCACTCATCGTCTGATCATGGCGTCGAGGATATTTGGGTGGCTTCCCACTGCTCGAGGCTCCACCCCCGCCTCCAGGAAACGATCTCTTTTTTCCTTTGTCTTTCTCTGATGCCTGTCGCTCAGCACGTGTGGCTACCATATCAGCCTCCACAGAAAGGGCTCGGTTGACACAGACCCGATACACCCGGATGTCCAAGGGAGAGAGAAGTCGCCTGATCTCAGGTCGCAGCCCTTGGGAGAAGAGCCGGACCTTGCGTTGCTCATCCCGCACCTCATGCGGAACCAAAGCACCAACACGGGAGAACTCCCGCTCATAATCCCGCACAGTGCGGTCTCCCTGATGCATCGTCTCCAACTGCCGCTCTAGGCCCTGCTTCGTCACGTCATTTAGATAGCGGTCGTATAACGCATCCTTGAAGACTTGCCACGGGGGTTCAATTCCCCTGAACTGATCTCTCAAAACCTCAGACCACCACTGATCCGCCTCACCCTCGAGGCAGTGTGCCGCTAAGTGTACACGGTCATCGTCCTCTGTATACATATCCCTGAAAAGTTTCTCCATACGCAGCACCCACTTTTCAATCGCCCAATCATCATCCGTGGCGCCATCAAAGGTAAGTGGCTGAAGTTTCTTAAACTCCATCAGGACCGCCTTCACTCGAGCCCTCTCAGCCTGAACCGCATCCTCTGTAGCAGCAGGCGTCGTCGGCCGAGAAGAGGTCCCGGCAGCAGCAACCGGTGGGTCGCTAACAGTAGCAGCAGCAGCCCCAGAAGTGGTGGCAGTCGCCGGGGCCGTCGCTACAGGTGGTGCAGGGGCAGCAGGAGGGATGACTGGTTCCTCTGCCACTGGCTCAGGTGGTGGAACAGGTGGCGGAACTGGTGGGGTAGGTACTGTAGAAGCTGCAGCCTGCTGCTGCACAAGCTGTTGAACCACCGCCGTCAGAGCATTAATCTGATCCTGCATCTGTTGGAATCTGACAGAGTCCACTGACTCCACTGGCGCTCTGGGCGGTCAACCGACACCTCGGCCACTGCCCTCCCCACGCCGTGAACCTCCACCACGAGGACGAGCCATAATCTGTATACAACAAACAGGTCAAGATAGACTCAACAAATGCAAATTGTATTAGGGTTCCAAACCTTAACACAAATATCCCCGCGCTCTCACGTCAGACTCAAGTCATCCTAGGGTTTAATCCTAACCCAAACCTAGGTATCTTATACCTATGCTCTGATACCATCTAATCTGTCACGCCCCGAGTTTCAAAACAGCTGTAAAATTTTTTTTTTTTTTTTTAAAATCAGAGTTCAAACTTTAAACTCAGGACGTGAACAGACCGCCACATGCATAGGAAATCCTCTGTCCACACGGACAGAGTTTCCCCTATACATGCTCGGCTAGGCAAGTACAATAATACAATCAGAGAGCAATATAATCAACAGTTTAAACTAAAACATAAACTCCACAACTAAAATATCAACAACTAATACATAACAAACTCCGTAAATACTCCAACTAATAAAACTATACAGAAAGCTATGATCACAATACTGAAACAGAAATACTAGCTCTGGGCCACTGTGGCCAATAGTAGGGGACAACTTCTAGCGCAACAGCTCACTGGATCATCCCAAACTCCCAGCACCCGACTGACCTGAAAAACAGGCACCCAGGGGGTGTGAGATACACTCTACATGTATCCCAGTGGGCACGACGGGCCGAGAAATAGCAAGTCGTACCTACCGGATACAATGATAAGCGGATAGTAAAAGCAGAATAGAACTGAAGCTGAGTAACAAAATGCAGATATAAATTAAGCATGCTGGAATGGAAACAGGGTACCCATACAAGAAACTAATCATGCTGTAATCAATAAATCTGTCAAGCAGGATATAACTGAAAGCTGAATAAGAGATACTGAACAGAAGCTAAACATGCTGAGGTAAAAACAGGGTACTCATGAACAAGGTTAATCATGCATATCTGAAAATCTAACGGCAGGAAATGATCATGCTATAAACAAAGCTATAAACTGGAAATGCTGAATAACCATAAATACCCAATCAATGCCACTATTGGTCACTAGGACCTCAGGCTAAATACCACCTGTACACCAATCTGCTGTCATAACCCTCTGGGCTCACGGGTCGCCACTGCTGACCACTTTACCGGTAAAGTACACCACTGCGGGGGATCGGTCCGCTAGTGTACGTGAAAGAACAGCTGGCTCTGTGGCGATCATAATGCTGATGCTCAAGCTCGTGATCAAAAGACCACACAAATGGCAATAAGCCGAGAAATCCCTATCGGGATGCTGAAGGCAATAACAATCACGGATACTATATACTGAATCTGAATAGCAGAAACTGAACATCTGAGCTGTAACTGAAACTAAAAACAGAACTGTACTCCTATTCTATCATGCATCATAGAACAGGAAATGCTGACATAACTAGGCTGACAACCAAACAAACATGGTATATGTCAAGCTGTATAACCCTATACATAATAAATGCTGAGAATGAAAGCATATAAAGGGCTCAACTGAAATGTCAAGGCAACATAGCTGTAATAACTGAATGCTGAAATTAAACAAATAGAAAGGCTCAAGCACAGGTTCAGGGTTACACCAACAACAGGGGTCCGACCTACCACGGCACCCCATAGGGCCAACCTGATAAAGCCCGGACCGAAGATAAACCCACCTCAATAATCACAGTGGCTACTGGATGGCTCGCAAGATGGCGGCTGACTGCTGGGACCTGAATCAAATGCACAGGTCAGAAACAGACTCTCACACATACCCAATCTGTGCTGATCAATAATCAAAACTCGTGAAATTTCACGTGCTGCCCAAGAATGTCTAACTTAAGACATTTAGGCTCTAACACTAAACTCTAAGTGATCCTGTGCTGTAAGAACTTGAACTTTTAAATAATTAAATGAACGAAAGTGATTGAATCAAGATTGAATTTGGATCATCAATGGCTCAAATAGCAATAGTGCCCCTTTTCTGCAGTATAAATGGCACAGTTAGTGGGCCAGAAATATCACTTTTCGATCCGAGTCTGATCTCGAAGATCGGAGACCACGAGTGCGACCGTCTCGTCGAACCGAGTGAAAACCATATTCAACTTGTTCAGATCTGACGGTCGGATCTCCCAGAAATCGATGTTGAAGCCGGCGGGACCCGCGACTTAAGTCGCGGGTACAAGTGAACAGTAAACCCTAATTCCCGAGCCCTCACGCGCCAACGTTGAGCCGATTCACTGCCCGGACTCCGATCATAGCACTTCAGGTAGCCGTTTTTAACGGTCTCGTCATTCCGGACGCAATGGCGCTGACGGAATTTCCGTTTGACGACCCTGGAGTCTCGAAAAGCGTGAAAACTGTATTTTGACACAGTTTTTATGGACCGAAAATTTATCGGGACACAGTTTATAAAAACAGAGATCGCTACCTGATAGGTTTCGTCGAGCCGGACGTCCTGGCGAAGTCCCTTTTTCGATCTGATGCTCGGATTTTCTTGAAAAGCGAAAAATGTGGCGAAAAGTGCAAATTTTACACATAAACCCTATGAAACGTGTCTCGGAAAGCGTGCCATTGTATAGGGAGGGACCTAAGTGTGAGATCATTGATATTATTATGGACCTAGGGTGGAATATCAAATGTAGAAGGACTATATTGCGATTGTGTCGAACCCTATATATATGTAAATATATGTGTAGCTAGGTCACAAAGCCCTAAACCCTATCTCCTCTATACCCCAGCCCTAGCCGCCACCTCCAACAGAACCCTCCTCACAGCCGCTCTCCCGGACCACCCCGCACCTGCCGCCGCCTCGCCATCGCCGGAAAAGATTGATCAAGAATTTGTCTTGATCTCGGGTGCTTGAAGTGGGAGGTGATCGAGAGGTCCTAGGCGATCGAGACCCAGCCTGTGGACTCCTCTAGGTGGCCGCATCCAAGCCGAGTGGAGCCGGAACCCAGCCGTCGCCGCGCGCCGCCGCAGCCATCCTCTTCTCCTTCTTCCTCTCTCCGGCGAAGGTGAGATGTTGGAACTTTTTGTTTTCTTATGGCCCATGGACCCTTGTAGAGTATTCCTGACCTAAGGTGGACCCTACCTAGGAAGCCCAAGCCATCGCCGTCATCCCGGCCGCCGGCGGGAACGCATTATTGCCGGATTTCCTTGTTTTGGCCGAGCTTCATCACGGGGTCTATTCGGCCGTTCAAATCTTGATCAAGGCCGTTGATCTTGATCTCCTCGCTGACTGCAATCTTCCTGCAAAGTTTGGAGTGGATCGGTGAAGAATCCACGGAGATCCAAGATGCCCTAGAACCGGGCATTTTGAAGCCGCGGCCGATCTCCTCCGCCCGGCGCCGCCGCAGCCCCTTGCCGCCGGCCAACTGCCCAGCAAGCACCGGGGGACTGAGAGGATCACATTTATCCATCTTGCGCCGGCCCAGACCTCGCCGGCCGGAATCCACCATTAGAGGTGGCCGGAAAACATGAAATTTGAAGAGCTTGGTCCCGGCGATCGCCGGAGCTCCGTCAAGTGGGTTAGTTGCCCAGGTAAGACCCCTAGACCCTGTTTAAGCTTCTCAAATACTTGCATGCAGAGTCTAACGTGAGAGTTCTCATCTCTCAACTTGCACCATTATAGTTGGCCGAGCACCATCTCCGGCCGCCGCCGTCGCTTCGGGACGCGGGCCAGCAACCCAGATCAGCCCGAGACATCTTCTAAGGTAATTCCATCATTTTGGTTTGGTCAAAATGCCACAGAAAAAGAAGTTGGTCCATCTTGTTGTTGGCACCATTGTGCTTGGCCGAGCCTAGTTATTTCCGGCCGCCGCCACCTCCAAGCGCCGGCAAGACCCCCAGGTGTTCACTAACTAACTCAATAAGTTTTCCCTTCCATCTTATAAGCCCCAGAATATCTTCTTTGCTGAGAACAAGCTTGGAAATAACTTAGCTAATGTTTATATGTAGTATGCCCTCAAGGTGTTCGATGTAATGCCCCAATGAGGTTTTGGTTGGAATTAGGGTTCGAGCAAAATAGGAAAGTTGTTGTAAAACATCCCCTGAGCTCAGTGCTCACTTCAGATCAAACTAGATCTGTGTGGATGTGTGTGTAGTTCTTTGTCTAAGTGTTAGAGAGCAAGAACTTGGGTCTGGTTGATCCAGCCATTTTGGACTGAAAATAGGGTGAGCCCTGGGGTATTGGCACTGTCCAAAAACACTTTCATATACAAAGTTTTTCGGTTTGGTGATCGGATTAAAAGTTGTAGTGTAAACAACCTCAAAATGTAATATTTGAACAAAATAATGTTCCGGGCTGTTGGCAAAGCCGCGACAGTGTATTCCTGGCTATTTTGGGGTCACTGGACGCGATGCTCACGTTAGATTTTGGTTTTGAAGAGCCGGAGAAACAAAAATGCTATTCGGCTATGTTAGAGAGGAAAATCATGGCCCGAAGTTTTCCTCGGGTCTCGTGCTGCTCCCAAATGGTGAGCACGAGCTTCGTCTTGTCGTAACAGACGCGCTGAAACTTACGGCGCAGCTTTTGGATTCCCGGATTGCGAGAACGAAATAAAACAAGCCATTAACTTAGGGTTATTATGCATTTTAGTGAAGTTTAATTCTTTAACTTGCTATTGTAACAATACGAACAGTATTTAAACGGTGTAAACATGTCTCTAAACAATTTATTAGAGTGTCGTAGACCCTCGTTGAACAGGAAGTGGATAATGTTCGGTAAATCGACGATGTCATCCCGTATAAGCATTCTATTATAGTATTGTCGTCGGGATGGGTATGTGGGTGTCTATTACTGATTGTAGCTTCTTATTCAGGGCCCAGTTGTTCAGCACCAGCCTCCCAGTAGCTGTGCGGGAGTTCGTGGATCAGCCTACATCCAGGTGGGTTATCTTCGAACCGGGCCTCAGCTTTTTGGCCCTCTGGTTGCTTTAGTCCAGTCGGACCCCTGTTTTTGACTTCCCTGCTGATTATATGACTTAGCCTGACATATATTGACCTCTTTGACTTAGCAGGATCCCTCTGATTGACATTGACCTGATTTGACCTATGATTGAGATATTTATTGATATACGTCGATATGCATGATTACTTGATCCTGATTGATAGACATTACTCGATATGCACGATTACTTGATCCTGATTGATAGACATTACTCGATATGCATGATTGATTGATCCTGATTGATAGACATTACTCTATATGCATGATTGATTGATTCCGATGGATAGATATAGACAGATGATGCCCTGTTGGGATCTCGGCATGTTGCCGACTACCCGGTCATTAGACCGCGAGATTGATCATTATGATTCGCCCGCACTGCTGTACTTCACGAACATCAGCGGAGTAGCTACCCGTGTAGATGTTCTTTACCGGTAAAGTGGTCAAGTGTACGACCCGTGACTCCCAGGTTAGTGCCCAAGGGTGCCGGAGCATCGACTCCCAGGTTAGTGCCCGAGGGTGCCGGAGTATGTCAGCCAGGTTGGTGCCAGGTTTGGCGAGATATCCCTGAGGTCTTGTGGACCGATATGGTGACTGTTGATTGGATGTTTGTTAGCTCCTTATTGACGCATTACTGCTCAGTTATTTTCAGTATCAGTTGGTAGTCATACTTTGATCACCGCAGTTCCTTATGCATGATTATTATAGATACCTTTGATTTCCAGCATATATGATCTACTGCTCTTATGACTGACTACCACTGACATATCCTGATTTACAGCATTTCTTATCTGTAGTTTTTATGGTTGGTTACCTGCTTAGTTAGCCTATCTGTGGATTCTGATTATTAGTAGATATTTACGTTTTCAGCTTTTCCTATTGATTCTTACTATCCGCAGATTTTAGTACCCAGTAGGTACGATTAGCTGATCCTCGGCTCGTCGTGCCCACTGGGATACATGTACAGTGTATCTCACACCCCCTGGGTGACCATTTTTCAGGTCCGTCGGGTGGGGAGATATCGGGACGATCCAGTGAGCCTGTCACGGTAGAGCTGTCCCCATGATTCTAGACAGAGATGATAGATATCCGTGATGATTTACTTAGATTTTTATTTCCGCATTTTATTCCAGTTCTATTTGATTTAGATATTAAAACATTGATGTAATAAGTGATTTTAAATTATTTCCTGCTGAGTAGAGTAGTAGTTGTACTGAGATATCTGTTGCTGATTACTAGCTTAGCCGTGCATATATAGGGGAGTCTCTGTTCGCGGAATAGAGAGTTTCCTATATGTGTGGCGGTCTGTTACGCCTGTTTTGCAAACTCTGATTTAAAAAAAAAAAAAAAAAAAAAAAAAAAAAATTTCAATCCTGATTTTTAAACTCGGGGCGTGACAGATTAGATGGTATCGGAGCAAATAACGAGCCGGAAGTGTGCGGCGAGTCTCGGCTGAGCCTGGGTTTAGATAACATGGCTAGCGAGACGAGTCTCACATCGCCTGCGGCGAGTCTCGGCTGAGCCTGGGTCTAGATAACAGGGCTAGCGAGACGAGTCTCACATCGCCTGGTGATCTTGGGCTGCTGTGTGTGTGTGTTTGGGCTGACGAGGACGCCCGGCCTAAACGGGGGGAGTCTGTGACGCCCCCAATAGTCCCACATCGGATGTGGATGAAATTGTGATTGGGTTTATATGAGACATGGACACTAGTAATAATAACTGGGCTTAAGCATTTTGGGCTGTGGTTTGGGCCCAACGAGTTATTATTGCTAGTGGGCCGGGTCGTTACATGTGCACCGGCAAGGCTAAAACCACTGAAACACTTCCGGGAGGCCCATTTTGGCTCCGGAAGTTGCAAACGAGAAACTAAAATCACCGGGCTCTTTAGAACAGCACCGGGAACAGCCACAAATACCTGGCATCACAAATTTATCACCGAAATTTCTCGAATTGCACGATTAACGCCGAATCACCGTTAAACCGGCGATTTTGCCGATTTACGGTTCGGGATCCAATTCCCGCTCAACGAAAGGCATCGGACCTCCAACAAAAGTTTTAGAGATCATGTGTACACTGTACTAAGCAGCTAGTATGGTCACAATTGCATTTAGTCCCCCGGAATTTTACCAAATTGCATAAAAGCATGCAATTTCATGCTATTTTCGCTTGTATTTAATTTCGGAAAGCTATTTTAATGAACCGACACCACCAGCAGGTGGCTCTCGACTTGCTGGACACCGTGCTCACCTTTTGGAAGCAACGTGAAACTCGTATAAAACTTCGGTCCAACAAATTCTCGACATAAAGGCTCACATTGCTACTTTTAATACCTAGACTCAACCAAACCCAATTTTTGGGTGAGCATCATGCTCAGTGGGTCGAAAGAACTCAGAGGCTCACCCTGAGGATGCAGCTAACCTGCTGGAACAGCATAAGGGCCATCTAGTGCTCAATTAGGCTTGGCTTATTCGATCCTCTTAACCACTCAGTCTTTGGCTGAAGTAGGGTGAGCATCAAGCTCCTGGGATCATGAGGACACAAGGGCTTGCTCTAACATAGGTACAAAGGTGCTGTAAAACAGACAACATGTCACATAGCCTAGGCTAAGGCTTGGCACGTGGGATTCAACAATCCACCAGGTCATTCTTCAAAATAACATGAGCTGAAGGTTCCTAGGATCATGTAGAGTCCCTTGGTCAATTTCTGGATGCTTGTAGTTGGCTAAAACCCATTTGGACTCTCTCAGGCATAACTACAAACACTAGGTGTGCAACAAGCTTAATACACAGCTTTAGAAGACATTAATGGTGAATCCTTATACAAGGGTTTAGGATCACAAGCACAAGCACCTGTAGGTGCTAACCGACTCTACGATGCTTGCTGGGCGCATGGCCGGCGGCGAGAGGCAACGGCGGCGGCGGCAGCACAAGTTCGGCCGCAACTTGCACCATCAATGGTGAAGCTTCAACCGAGCAGCATGGGTCTCATGCAAGGGTGCAAGTGGCTCTGTCTAGACCTGCTAGAGGTAACTGGGCAAGTGTCCGGCGGCAACAAGCGGCGGTGGCGGCGGTGGCGCAACCTTGGCCGGAGCAAAGTTAGCACGAAACTAGGGCTTCAAACTGCGGAGCGCCTACTAAACGAGGCACCATGAAACTTCTTGGGAGGGTTTCCTAATCCCTACAGAAGGTTCCCATCGTTTTGGTTTCGAAGCTGAGCCATTAGGTGCAACACTTGCCCGAGGCGGAGCAAGAATGGACTCCGGCGGGTGCAACTCCCCCGCCGGCGGCCGGAAGCATACCCAACGCTGGGGTTCGGCAGGGATGATCTTAAGGAGGTAAGGAACATGCTCCCAGTGTCTAAGTAGCAAGAAAAATAAAAAACACAAGACCCTTACCTTGCCGGATCCGAGGAAGAAGGTGGTATTTGCCCGCGGAGGCGCACGGCGGATCTGGGCACCGGGGTTCCTTGGCTGGGTCCCAACTTCACAGAGGACTTCACAGGAATTGCTTGGAGCAACTAAAACCTCCTCGGATAGTTTTCCTCACCAATAACACCAAAACCCGAGTCCAACACTAGATTTCTTGGGTTTTTCCGGCGACTGGACGGCGGCCGGCGGCTCAAGAGCTCGGGAAAACCTCGCAGAGGAATCGTGGGGTCGAGTGGTGGAGGCTACGGTTACAACAAGGAAGCGGCTAGGGTTGCAAAGGAGTAACCATAAATTACTATAGGTTATTGCACACAAAATGCTAGTTAGCCCTTCAACTAGCATCCTTCTGATCTAGGTCAATTGCTGTAGAGTAAAATGACAGAGAAGTCCCTCTTGTACAAGTTTGGGGCCATTCAACACATAAAATATAGCATCTTTACGCAAAATACTGCAATTTTTCCACTATTTCACGCTTTTCGAGACAACCGGGTTGTCAAACTGAAAAACGGACACTGCCACGACGTCCGGCTCGACGAAACCTATCAGGTAGCAATTTTGGTTCGCTAAAATTCAACTCCATAAATTTTAATTTCCATCTTATACTGTAAATTATACAGTTCGGCACGCTTTACGAGGCTTTAGGCTCGCCAAATGCAAATTCCGTTAGCGCCACTGCGCTCAGAACGTCAAAAATAGCTAAGATTGACTACTCATGTTGCTAGGTTCGGATCGCAGACAGTAGATTGGTCGACGATCAGTCGCGAGGGGTCGAAAAACAAGGGTTACTATTCACCGTACTAATCACTTAAGCTGTGGGACCCACCCGCTTCTCTGCTGTTTTCTGGAAGATCCGACCGTCGGATCGAAGACATAAGAATATGGATCTTTCATGTTTCGACTAGACGATCGCAACGATGATCTCGGATTTTCGAGATCAGACCCCGATCAAAAGTCGATATTTTTGGCCACTATTTCACCACTAACAGTTCAATTTAACTATTTAATACTCCATACAAGTATTTAAACTTAAATTTCAGATTTTAAAATCACGGTTACTACAACACTACTCGATATGCATCTTGATTGATCCTGATTGATAGATACTATTCGATATGCATCTTGATTGATCCTGATTGATAGATTCTGTTTGATATGCATGATTGATTGACTCCGATGGATAGATACAGGCAGATGATTCCCTGTTGGGATTTCGGCGTATGCCGACTACTCGGTCACTTGACCGCCAGATTGATCATTATGACTTGCCATGCACTGCTGTACTTCACGAACATGGCCGGGGTAGCTCCCCGTGGAGATTGTTCTTTACCGGTAAAGTGGTCTGATGATAGACCCGTGAGCCCTTGACAAGGTTATGTCAGCCGAAAAGGTGCCGAACAGTGGCTTTTGCCTGAGGTCCCCGGGACCAATAGTGGCGTATGATTGGATATTTGGTTTCTACATTTGATGCATCATTCTTACTTGTATGATTGTTCAGTTATTTCCAGCATGATTCTCGTAGACACCTTTTATTTCCTACTTGTATGATTTACCGCATTATGACTGATGATCACTAGCATATCCTGATTTACAGTATCTCTTATCTGCTTTTCCTGCTTTCCTATAGATCTTTTACTATCCGCAGATTTTAGTACCCAGTAGGTACGATTAGCTGATCCTCGGCTCGTCATGCCCACTGGGATACACTCCGGTGTGTCTCACACCCTCGGGTGACTGTTTTTCAGGTCATTCGGGTGCTGAGATGTCGGGACGATCCAGTGAGCCTGTCACGATAGAGCTGTCCCCATGATCGTAGATATTGAACTTGATGACTTATGCAGATTTTTATTCCCACATTTTATTCCAGTTCTATTTGATTTAGACATTTAAAATATTGATGTAATAACTGATTTTAAACTATCCCTGCTGACTAGATTAGTAGTTGTACTGAGATATCTGTTGCTGATTACTAGCCTAGCCGTGCATATATAGGGAAGTCTCTGTTCGCGGAATAGAGAGTTTCCTATATGTGTGGCGGTCTGTCGCGCCTGTTTTGCAACTCTGATTTAATCAAAAAAAAAAAAAAAAAAATTTCAGACCTGATTTTTAAACTCGGGGCGTGACAGATTAGATGGTATCAGAGCAATAGGTACACGGTACCTAGGGAAAATTGATTAGGAACTGGTTAGGATTGAACCCTAGGATGACTGACGGTCTACGTGAGAGCGCGGGGTATTTGTATAGTGGTAAGGAGCTCAGGTGTGTTTACGCACTATTGAGTCTCGTTGTTGTGGTTATGAATGGTGTTCGCACGCACTCTGGGCTTTGGGGGTGTTGTGGGTGCAGTGTTAGCTATGGCCGTGATATGTGTCATGGGCTTGATGTTTCAGTAGAGCCAGAGGGCTCAGATCAGTTATAGTACTTGTGGTTGAAGGATTGACCACCGTTCTTGTCGTAAACGTCTAGCTGATGGCACAGCAGCAGATGACTGCTATTATGGCACCAGCCCCACAGTTTGCCCAGAGGTCGAACAAGTTGTTGATCCTTCAGTATCCCCGTGTCATAATTCAGTGGCCTATGGGCCCGATAGTAACCCTATTTTGGGATGGATTCAAATTGGCCCTACCTTTTGCACAGATTTTGTGAACCGACGTAGACCCTCCTATGAGTTAGTCAGGGTAGTATTTATGACCACGAGGTGGTAGTAATCCATGATAAAGGTTATGTCATTAGCACTGAGACTGTGTCGGGAGGTATGTGATATACCTTCTGACGGGAGTTGTGTCCCCAACTAGATTTTGGCGACAGATCTATGGTATTTCTCTTTTCTTTTGGTAAGCACGTTGGCTGCAGACAACGTACTGTCGAAAGAACTGAGGAAATACTCTGCCCTGTAATGGGGAGTATCAGATTGGGTCTAAAAGAGTTGCCGATATTTGGTGACTGATTGTCACTACTGCAAATCTGTTAGAGGCTTAATAGTGGTTTAGTTAAGTTTAAGCTTCGGGAACAAAACTTTTTTTTTAAGTTGTAAGTTTCGGGGACGAAACTTCTTTTAAGTTGTAAGTGATGTAGAAACTCGAAATATCTTATTTTCAATAAATGGATTAAAAGTGAATTTCGATCTGGTTTCGAATCCAAAAGATCTGTGTTGACCTATTTGGTCAATCGCCAGTGTGCAAGTCGCACTATTCCCTAGACAAAAAGGCTATTTTTCAATCCGGACATGATCTTGGCGATCCGAGTTGACCGTTGTGATCGTCTCGTCGAACTGAGCGAGATTCATATTCAGCACTCTTTGATTTGACGGTCGGATCTTCCAGAATTCAGCGAAGAAGCGAATAATTTATCGCGACCAATGAAACAGTAGCCGCGTACTGTGCCACTTAAGTTAGTTACTGTAGATGAACAGTAATCTTGATTTTTGGACTCCGGCGAATGCAACGCTGACTAATTTACTGTTCGGAGTCCAAACATAGCGATCCAAATAGTCGATTTGATCCGTTTCGACGATCGGAACGCAATGGCGTTGACGGAATTTTCGTTTGACGACCCTGGAGCCTTGAAAAGCGCGAAAACTGTATTCCGGGACAGTATTTTATGGACCAAGATTTTATCCGGGCGATTTCTCGAAAATCAGAAATCACTACCTGATAGGTCTCGTCGAGTCGGACGTCATGGCGCAGTCCGTTTTTCGATCTGACGACCGGATCGCCTCGAAATACGTGAAATAAGGCAAAAAAGGGGATATTTACACTTAAAACCCTACTAAAGTTGCCTCAATTTGCGTGCCAGTCCTTGGATAAGGACTTAAGTGCAAAGGAAACCTACTGTAGAAGACCTAATAGCAAATGGCATGACTTGGGAGGGCTTATTTGCAATTTTGCAAACCCTATATAAGGTTACAACCGAGCTAGGGTTCTCCACAAACCCTAAACGCACAAGCTCTCTCTAGCCGCAGCACCTCAACAGATCCTCCTCCTCTCAGCCGCTTCCCTCGGACTACCTCGCAACGGCCGCCGCCCACCATTGCCGGAGAAGATCAAGAATCTTCTTGATCTTGGGGTCCGGTCGAGGAGGGTGATCGAGAGGGCTTTGGATGAGCAAGGTACCCACCAGGGGAGTCGCCTGTGCCGCCGCAACCGAGCCGAGCCGACCCCGAGGCCTGCCGCCGCCGTGCGCCGCCGCGGGACATCTCCTCTAGTTCTACAACTCCGGCGAAGGTGAGTGATGGTTTTGCTTCTCTTACATCGGCACATGGACCCTACCAAGAGGTTCCTGACATCGTGAGCATCACTCTGTAGCATCCCGGGGCGCGGCCGCCATCCCGATCGCCGGCGGAAGCCACCCCGCCGGAAAATTATCGTTTCGGGCTGTCACGCGCGCCGCCGCCTTCCGGCCGTCAAGAAGCCGATCAGGACCGTTGGGATCCTCTCTCCTGACGACTGCAGCACCTCCCCGAAGCCCCGCCACGATCGGATCAAGATCGGAGCGGATCGGCGATGCCCTAGTTTCGGGCTTTCTCCAACCTTGGCCGAGCACGGCCGTCCGGCGCCGGCGCTGCCTCCCACCGCCGGTCATCGCCACCAGAGAACTCCTGGACCCGAGAGGGACCTTTTGGTCCAACTTGTTCCGGCCCGGAGCCACCGCGCCGGAAGTTGCCATTAACAGCCAACTTACCTTCAACCGAGCTTCGTCGCCGCGCCACTCCGGCGATCCCCGTCGTCGGGAAACCATCCAGGTGAGTCCCTTGGACCTGGTAGAGCTTGCCCACCATCTTGCATGCAAGGCTTAACGTGGGGTTTTGGATTTCCAAGGTTGCACCCGAGCCGGCTTTGACTTTCCTCTCCGGCCACCGCCGGCACTCTGAGCTCCGGCCAACCACTCAGGTAGGACCTACAGACCCTGATGAAGCTCCCCACGATTTTGTTTTAACCCAGAACCTTCCCTGTTGTTGGGTCTTAAAGTGTGCACCCGAGCTTAGCAAATCGGGCTGACCTCCGGCCGCCGCCGCCTCGGCCGCCGGGGCTCGACCCAGTTTGGACCCGAGATCTTCTAGGACCCCATGCTCACAGGTGCTTCCCTCTGTAACAGATCCGAACCAAGTTTGCTCCAAGATCACCCCAAACCGAGCTTGGGTTCCCCTTGGGTGTTGCTCCGGCCACTATTCCGGCCAAGCTCAGGCTAGCCTCAGGTGAGCCCCATGATCCTTATCAGTTATTTAACACCATGCTCCAGTTAATTCACAGATTGATCATATCTAATTTAAGTTTGGGTTTAGTTGCTTTTTGACTTAATAGTTGTTGGGCCAACTTGTAATTGGGCCTGGCCTCGGCCAAATTCTTGTGAGCACGGCCTGGGTCTTGTCGTAACGAGCGCGCTGAAAGTTACGGCGCAACGTTTGGATTCCCGGATTGCTAGAACAAGCCAAAACAAGCAATTAATATCGTGTTTTTCTATGCAAATTAAAAGTAATTATGGACCAAAATTGTTTGTCGTGTTTCGTGCTTCGTCCTAACAGCGAGCACGGGATCCGTCTCGACATAACGGACACGCTGAAACTTACGGCGTCGTCACTGGATCCCCGGATTATGAGAACGAGCTGAAACAGTGAATTAATTCAATATTTTATGCAAATTTTAATAATTTATGGACCGAAATGCAAAGTGGACAACTTAGCCCTCTATAAACAGTATTTACACACCACCTAGCCATCTTGTTAGGATTCCGATGGTCATCGTTGACCAGGAATCAGATATCGACTGACGAAATGACCGATTTGACCCGTTTAAACGTTTCGTTAGTGTAACGCCGTCGGGAAAGGGTTGTGTGAATTATTTACTGATTATATCGCTTTATACAGGGCCTAGTTCTCCAGCACCAGCCTCCCAGTAGCAGCGCGGGAGTTCGAGGATCTGCCGTCGTCCAGGTGGGTTACTTTCGAACCGGGCCTCAGCTTTTGGCCCTCTGGTTGCTTGATTTGTCGGACCCCTGTTTTTGATTTCCCTGCCGATTTTACCTACGTGACTTAGCCTGACTTCTATTGATCTTGTTTGACATAGCATGACCCTCGATGGACATATGATTTGGCCTGACTTTTATCGATTCTGTTTGACATAGCATGACCCTTTGATGGACATTTACTGATTAGACCTGTGATTGCTTATTCATGATCAGCCGACTATTATCTTGATTGATCCTGATTGATAGACACTACTCGATATGCATCTTGATTGATCCTGATTGATAGATACTATTCGATATGCATCTTGATTGATCCTGATTGATAGATTCTGTTTGATATGCATGATTGATTGACTCCGATGGATAGATACAGGCAGATGATTCCCTGTTGGGATTTCGGCGTATGCCGACTACTCGGTCACTTGACCGCCAGATTGATCATTATGACTTGCCATGCACTGCTGTACTTCACGAACATGGCCGGGGTAGCTCCCCGTGGAGATTGTTCTTTACCGGTAAAGTGGTCTGATGATAGACCCGTGAGCCCTTGACAAGGTTATGTCAGCCGAAAAGGTGCCGAACAGTGGCTTTTGCCTGAGGTCCCCGGGACCAATAGTGGCGTATGATTGGATATTTGGTTTCTACATTTGATGCATCATTCTTACTTGTATGATTGTTCAGTTATTTCCAGCATGATTCTCGTAGACACCTTTTATTTCCTACTTGTATGATTTACCGCATTATGACTGATGATCACTAGCATATCCTGATTTACAGTATCTCTTATCTGCTTTTCCTGCTTTCCTATAGATCTTTTACTATCCGCAGATTTTAGTATCCAGTATGTGACACCCTCGGAATTTGAATTAGTCCTCTATATAAATGATATAATAGGACTAAATCTCTAACCCGGCTATAGCATTTTGGATGGTAGCAAGATCCAAGAGGAACATGAGAGTTAAGCGTGCTAGAGCTAGAGTAGTTCTAGGATGGGTGACCCCCTGGGAAGTGGGGCGTCACAGTTGGTATCAGAGCCATTCACCAGCCGGAAATGTGAGATGAGTCTCGGCTGAGCCAGGGTTATATAGCGGGTAGAGCGAGGCTCCCCGGCTAATGACCGTTGTGAGTGGAGTGCAGCTCCTCACAAGGTCGGCTAAGGCTAGCGAGACGAGTCTCACATCGCCTGGTGCTTGTGAGTGTGCTTGAGCCTGACGTGGACGTCAGGGCTTAAAGGGGGGAAGAATGTGACACCCTCGGAATTTGAATTAGTCCTCTATATAAATGATATAATAGGACTAAATCTCTAACCCGGCTATAGCATTTTGGATGGTAGCAAGATCCAAGAGGAACATGTGAGTTAAGCGTGCTAGAGCTAGAGTAGTTCTAGGATGGGTGACCCCCTGGGAAGTGGGGCGTCACACAGTAGGTACGATTAGCTGATCCTCGGCTCGTCATGCCCACTGGGATACACTCCGGTGTGTCTCACACCCTCGGGTGACTGTTTTTCAGGTCATTCGGGTGCTGAGATGTCGGGACGATCCAGTGAGCCTGTCACGATAGAGCTGTCCCCATGATCGTAGATATTGAGCTTGATGACTTATGCAGATTTTTATTCCCACATTTTATTCCAGTTCTATTTGATTTAGACATTTAAAATATTGATGTAATAACTGATTTTAAACTATCCCTGCTGACTAGATTAGTAGTTGTACTGAGATATCTGTTGCTGATTACTAGCCTAGCCGTGCATATATAGGGAAGTCTCTGTTCGCGGAATAGAGAGTTTCCTATATGTGTGGCGGTCTGTCGCGCCTGTTTTGCAACTCTGATTTAATCAAAAAAAAAAAAAAAAATTCAGACCTGATTTTTAAACTCGGGGCGTGACATTTAAATACAAACATACGTCCTCAAATTTAAATGTAACATATTCAATTTTGAAATTTAAAATTTGAAATTTAAATACAAACATACTTCCTCAAATTTAAATGTAACATATTCAATTTTGAAATTTAAAATTTGAAATTTAAATACAAATATACTTCCTCAAATTTAAATGTAACATATTCAATTTTGAAATTTAAAATTTTGAAATTTAAATACAAACATATTTCCTCAAATTTAAATGTAACATATTCAATTTTTGAAATTTAAAATTTAAAATTTAAATACAAACATACTTCCTCATAACATATTCAATCTTGAAATTTGAAATTTAAAATTTAAACACAACCGTACTTTCTCAAATTCGAACATAAACTTTCAATTTTGAAATTTGAACACATATTGAAATTTGAACATAATCGGTCAATTTTAAAATTTGAAATTTGAATATAACCACATTCTCACAATTTTGAAATTTGAACATACTCGATTTTGAAATTGAAATTTAAAATTTAAATACGACCATACTTTCTCAAATTTGAACATAACCATTCAATTTTGAACATATTCATTTGAAATTTAATACAACCATACTCTCTCAACATATTTGAACATATTCAATTTGAATTCTAAACATATCCTTTCAATTTTAAAATATATTAAATAAAGACCATTACCATTTAAGACTATAACTAAATAAGAATATTTAAAATTTATAATCTTTTCAAAATAAAAACTCTCAATAAATTGAAATTTTTAAAGTTTATAATATTTATAAAAATAAAATTTTTTAAAATAGACATAAAATGACTTAATTACCCCTAAATAAAAAGATCAAAATAATCCTATTTTGGAGTACCTGATAACTGGTACCTCCTCAAAGTAATCTGCTATTGTAGGTGATAATTTAAAACTAATTAAATATGAGTATATGAATGAACGGTAATAAAAAAAAAAAAAAAAATAGTACATGAGTATAGCTCATAATTCTAACAGTATATTTGTGAATTACCTTTATGTCCAGCTCAGTATTATCGTCCTCTTGGTCCAGCTTAATATTATCATCCTCTCGGTCCAGCTCAGCATTATCATTCTCTCGATCCAGCTCAGTGAGATCCTGCATGACACCCTTGCTGTGTGATACTTCATCCATGCAAACCAAAATATAAGATATAAGAAATTGCACATAATTAATATTAAACTAATATTAATTTGTATAAATCTTTCTACTTTGATTCATCTAAAATAGTAATAGCGTCTTCTATCGATATTCCAATTTGACCGGTAAAATGCATTAGAAGTTGAAACTTTTGCTGCCAAACAAACAAACAAATATTAATAATACCAATATAAAATAACCAAACAAACACTATAAATAAACAATAAATACTCACAATTGCAGTTGAACCTATTTTTTTTCCTTTTTTTTTTAGGCCTCACGAGCAGCATCATGATACGACATAAAATCAATAGGACGCAAGTACTACAAAAATATAATATAATTTTTAAAGTTTTGAAATTAAATTAATATTCACAAACACTAATATTCATAAAAACTAATTGTACCTTAAATTCAGTTTCATCGGTTTGTATGTCAACTAAGTTTGTAGACCGTTCAATACACACGTTTTCTCCTTGTTGGCATAAAAAAAAATTATTATAATAAAAAATAGGGGGAAAGATTATGGCCCAAAATTTTTAACATATTAATAATTTGGGTCCAGCAAATTTTACTATAAATTCAAGCCACAATAATAGGCCATTTGTGAACACAACCATATAGGTCTCATCAAAGCTCCGTCGGTTTTTTTTAAGTCGGATCCTATTTTTTTTTCTGCCCAGCGGGCCTTACATTATAGTCAACTTTTTTTGTTTAAATATTCAATTTAAAAAATTATGTTCAAATTAAATTTTGAATTTTGAATTTTAAATTCCCAACCAAATTTCAAAATATCTCTCAAATGCCACATATACTCAAATTTAAATTTTGAATCCAACTGAAATTTCTCATGCGTCAATTACCTAAAACACACTTATCCAAATCTTCAACCATATTTTAAAATATCTCTCAACCAACTTACCCAAACTCACCTATATCTTGTTTTGAATTTTTGAATCCAAGCAAATTCCCTCGTTTGTTAACTGTTTAATTTTGAAATTTAAATACAAACATACGTCCTCAAATTTAAATGTAACATATTCAATTTTGAAATTTAAAATTTGAAATTTAAATACAAACATACTTCCTCAAATTTAAATGTAACATATTCAATTTTGAAATTTAAAATTTTGAAATTTAAATACAAACATACTTTCTCAAATTTAAATGTAACATATTCAATTTTGAAATTTAAAATTTTGAAATTTAAATACAAACATATTTCCTCAAATTTAAATGTAACATATTCAATTTTTGAAATTTAAAATTTAAAATTTAAATACAAACATACTTCCTCATAATATATTCAATCTTGAAATTTGAAATTTAAAATTTAAACACAACCGTACTTTCTCAAATTCGAACATAACCTTTCAATTTTGAAATTTGAACACATATTGAAATTTGAACATAATCGGTCAATTTTAAAATTTGAAATTTGAATATAACCACATTCTCACAATTTTGAAATTTGAACATACTCGATTTTGAAATTTGAAATTTAAAATTTAAATACGACCATACTTTCTCAATTTGAACATAACCATTCAATTTTGAACATATTCATTTGAAAATTAAATACAACCATACTCTCTCAACATATTTGAACATATTCAATTTGAATTCTAAACATATCCTTTCAATTTTAAAATATATTAAATAAAGACCATTACCATTTAAGACTATAACTAAATAAAAATATTTAAAATTTATAATCTTTTCAAAAATAAAAACTCTCAATAAATTGAAATTTTTAAAGTTTATAATATTTATAAAAATAATTTTTTTTAAAATAGACATAAAATGACTTAATTACCCCTAAATAAAAAGATCAAAATAATCCTATTTTGGAGTACCTGATAACTGGTACCTCCTCAAAGTAATCTGCTATTGTAGGTGATAATTTAAAACTAATTAAATATGAGTATATGAATGAACGGTAATAAAAAAAAAAAAAAATAGTACATGAGTATAGCTCATAATTCTAACAGTATATTTGTGAATTACCTTTATGTCCAGCTCAGCATTATCGTCCTCTTGGTCCAGCTTAATATTATCATCCTCTCGGTCCAGCTCAGCATTATTATTCTCTCGATCCAGCTCAGTGAGATCCTGCATGACACCCTTGCTGTGTGATACTTCATCCATGCAAACCAAAATATAAGATATAAGAAATTGCACATAATTAATATTAAACTAATATTAATTTGTATAAATCTTTCTACTTTGATTCATCTAAAATAGTAATAGCGTCTTCTATCGATATTCCAATTTGACCGGTAAAATGTATTAGAAGTTGAAACTTTTACTGCCAAACAAACAAACAAATATTAATAATACCAATATAAAATAACCAAACCAACACTATAAATAAACAATAAATACTCACAATTGCAGTTGAACCTATTTTTTTTCCTATTTTTTTTACCATTACCCTAACCACGGTTTTATAGGCCTTACGAGCAGCATCATTGTCACGCCCCGAGTTTTAAAAATCCGGTAAAATTTTTTTTTTTTTTTTTTAAATCAGAGTTTGTAACCTGGGCGCAACAGACCGCCACACGCATAGAAGACCCTCTATCCCGTGGACAGAGACTCCCCTATACATGCACGGCTAAGAATCATCATCAGAGATCAATAGATATAACAGTAACTGATCTACTCAGCAGGAATAATCACAATTAAATTATTACATCATTTATTTCAAATGTCTAAGATCAAATGGAGCTGAACCAAAATGCGGAAAAGTAAATGTCTGCAGAAGTCATCAATATAAATAAGCTCATGGGGACAGCTCTATCGTAATCTGCTCACTGGATCGTCCTGCTATTTCCCCACCCGACCGACCTGGAAAAATGGTCACCCAGGGGGTGTGAGATACACTGTACATGTATCCCAGTGGGCACGACGAGCCGAGGATCAGCTAATCGTACCTACTGGGTACTAAAATCTGCGGATAGTAAAAGATCCATAAGAAAGCAGGAAAGCAGATAAAAGGTGCCGTAAATCAGGATACGCTAGTAATCATCAATCATAATAGCGGGAAATCATACAGGTAGAAAATAAAAGATGTCTACAAGAATCATGCTGGAAGTAACTGAACAATCATACGAGTATGAATAATGCATCAACTGAGGAAATCAAATATCCAATCATACGCCACTATTGGTCCCGGGGACCTCAGGCAAAAGCCACCGATCCGCACTCGATCCGCTGACATACCCCTGTCGAAGGGCTCACGGGTCTATCACCAGACCACTCTACCGGTAAAGAACCAGCTCCACGGGGAGCGACCCCGGCCAGGTTCGTGAAGTACAGCAGTGCATGGCAAGTCATAATGATCAATCTGATGGTCAAGTGACCGAGTAGTCGGCACACGCCGAAATCCCAACAGGGAATCATCTGTCTGTATCTATCCATCGGAGTCGATCAATCATGCATATCAAACAGTATCTATCAATCAGGATCAATCAAGATGCATATCGAGTAGTGTCTATCAATCAGGATCAATCAAGATGTATATCGAGTAGTGTCTATCAATCAAGGTCAGTCAAGATGTATATCGAGTAGTGTCTATCAATCAGGATCAATCAAGATAATAGTCGGCTGATCATGAATAAGTAATCACAGGTTTAATCAATAAATGTCAATCAAAGGGTCATGCTATGTCAAACAAGATCAGTATAAGTCAGGCTAGGTCATATAGGCAAAATCAGCAGGGCAAGTCAAGAACAGGTGTCCGACTGGACTAAAGCAACCAGAGGGCCAAAAAGCTGAGGCCCGGTTCGAAGATAACCCACCTGGACGACGGCAGATCCTCGAACTCCCACGCTGCTACTGGGAGGCTAGTGCTGAAGAACTGGGCCCTGCATAAAGGGATATAATCAGTAATAGACTCACACAACCCTTTCCCGACGACGTTACACTAACAGAAGGCTTAAATGGGTCAAATCGGTCAATTTATCGCTCTATATCTGATTCCTGCTCAACGAGGACCATCGGAACCCTAACAAAATGTTCAGTAGTTGTATAATTACTGTCTAAGGGTCGTCATCGTGTCCAAATCTCATTTTGGTCCATAACGTTTCTTAAGTTGCATTTTTTTTACCGTTTCGGCTCGTTCTTTCAACTGAAGATTCATTTAAACGAACCGTCACTTCCAGCAGGTGACACTTGTCTTGCTGAACACCGTGCTCACCAATTTGTGGCAGCACGGAACCCGAGGCAAACTTCGGGCCATAAAATTCCTCTCTAACAAAAGCCAAAATGCATTTTTATTTCTCCGGGACTTCAAACACCAAATCTGACGCGAGCACCGCGTCCAGTGACCCCAAATTAGCCTAGGGCACACTGCCGCGGTTTCGCAAACAGCCCGGAGCAGTGTTTGGGTCATAATTACATTTGGAGGTTGGTTTAACTTCAACTTTTAATCTAATCATCATTTAATAACACTTTGTATATCAAAGTGGCTCTGGACAGTGCCAGGATACCAGGGCTCACCTTTGGGCAGCCCAGAAACTGCTGGATCAAAGAGATCCAGAGCCTTGCTCTCTAACAATGTGTACAATGCTCTAAACTTAGTTCCACACAGATCTGATTGATCTGACGTGAGCATCAAGCTCAGGGGGCAATTTAGAGCAACTTTTATTTTTACAGTGAAGCGAAATTCCAAAGTTTTCCTCTTTCAGGCATTTCTACAAACACCTGGTAGGCACAATTTCATTCAACCTACACAAGCACACAACTCCAATTGATCTCAGCAACCCAAGCACCCGAGGTTCTCTAACTTGGATCAAATTGATCCATTAAGTCCCTGGAGTTGTTCTTATCAACTTGGCGCAACCAAAACCCCCCAAACTGGCCGGGCCCGAGGAAGAAGATGACCTCCTCGACATTGAAAATCGTGATGATCAACCCAGGACTTCTGGGCTTCATCCAGATGCACCAGCAGGTGCACCTCATCTCCCTGATGCTGTCCAGACCCATGCCTGGTCGACGGGAAGAGGCGGCGCCGGCCGGGCTCCAAGCTCCATTTCGAGCTTCAAGCCTCTAATGGCGGATTTTAACCGAGGCAATTAGAAGCCTTATAACTTGGAGGGGATTGTTCTTCTGATCCACAGGAAGCTTACCGACCACCCCACCCCGGCCGGAGATGGCCGGAGAGCCGGCGGCCGAGATTTGGATCATTCTCGGTTCATTAATGGTCGCCACCATCCGAGGCTGCATGGACCACATGCAAATGCATGGGTGCATTCCCCTTGATCCCAGCAACCATTCTGGACAAGTGCCCGGCGGCGAGGAGGCGCGCCGGCGCCGGAGCAACAAGCTTGGCCAACCTTGCAAAAAAACTTGAAACCTAGGGCATTGAACTGCCACTCAACGGGTTAACCATACTCCACCAAATTTGGTGGAGTTGGTCCCCTCCTCCAACAGTCCAAGCACACCAAGTTTGGTGCGTTTTGATAAAGCGATTGCCGAGTTCTTCCGAGGCGGAGCTCTTCTAGGTTTCCGGCGAGACCTTGCTCCCGCCGGCCAACCAAGCTGCATGGGGGCTCGGGCTTGTGCAGAAGAGAAGCTAAGGACCTAATGAGTCCACTGCTAAGGGTCTCGGGCTTTCTATAATCCAAGGTTAAAGAGACTCACCTTGCCGAACTCGGGGAAGATGGGAAGAAGCCGGTTCTATCTTCTTCTTCTTCTTCGCGCCACCTCGGACAGCACCTAGGGAGGTCCACCGACACTAAGGAAGTCCCCCAGAGCACTCTAGATCAAAGCTTGGAGGAGTTTGGTTTAACTTCCCTTCTTTCTCTCCTTCTCTATCTCTCTCGGTTTGGGAAAAGCAATGAAGGTGTTCTTTGGCTCCCCTTCACTCCGGGCTCGGTTTTGAGGACAGCAGGGAACCAAAGGACACGAGTGGAGCAGTTACAAGAAGTCTAAGAGGCAATATGGAGTTTAATAAAAGATTCTTTAACCCAAAAACCCCCAAGCTCCATTCACACCTAAACACAAAGCTCCGAGATCCTCTTATTAAGTGCAAAATGCCCAAAACCCCTTATGGTTACAAGCCCTAGCACTTAGGCACATAAAATATTACCTTTTGTTTAGAAAATGTTGCATTTTGAGCACTTTCCACGCATTTCGAGACAATCCGATCGCCGTTTCGTGAAACGGACTTCGCCACGACGTCCGGCTCGTCGAGACCTGTCAAGTGGCGTATTTGTTTGGTTCATTTGACGCTCAGGTAAAATCTCGGCCCATTTAATTTGATGGTTTGCGTTGTACTGCACACATCCCAATGCACTCGAATCGCCAAACGCGAAAACCGTCAGTGCCATCGCGTTCAGAACGTCGAAATTAGCTAGGGTCCATTACTAATACCCCTATGTTAAAATTTAAAACAGTGGTTCGACCACTAGTGATCCAAGGTGAATTAAAATACAAGATTTACTATGCACTTAAGTTGTGGGGCCCACTTTTTCATTGCTGATTTCTGGAAGATCCGACCGTCAGATCTGAACAAGCTTAATATAGATCTCACTCAGTTCGTCATGACGGTCGCACTCGTGATCTCGAATCTTCGAGATCAGGCTCGGATTGAAAAGTGATATTTCTGGCCCTATTACTGTGCAATTTACACTGCAGAAAAGGGGCACTGTCGCTATCTGAGCCATTTATGATCCAAATTCAACTTGAACATAATCAATTTCGTTTATTCATTTATTTACAAATTTCGAATTCTTACAATCATGATACGACATAAAATCAATAGGACGCAAGTCCTACAAAAATATAATATAATTTTTAAAGTTTTGAAATTAAATTAATATTCACAAATACTAATATTCATAAAAACTAATTGTACCTTAAATTCAGTTTCATCGGTTTGTATGTCAACTAAGCTTTGTAGACCGTTCAATACACACGTTTTCTCCTTGTTGGCATAAAAAAAATTTATTATAATAAAAAATAGGGGGAAAGATTATGGCCCAAAATTTTTAACATATTAATAATTTGGGTCCAGCAAATTTTACTATAAATTCAAGCCACATTAATAAGCCATTTGTGAACACAACCATATAGGTCTCATCAAATGTCACGCCCCGAGTTTAAAAATCAGGTCTGAAATTTTTTTTTTTTTTTGAATAAATCAGAGTTTGCAAAACAGGCGTAACAGACCGCCACACATATAGGAAATTCCCTATCCAAAGGAATAGGGTCCCTCCTATACATGCACGGCTAGGCTAATCCAATCATCAATCAGAGATCAATCAACATCTAAACTAACCAATGACTAATCAGTAGGAATAATCCAAATAAACATGCTATCATCAATCTGAAATATCGAAATAAACGGAAAGCTGAAATAACATAAAGGAAAGTCAGCTACAGATCATCGGGGATCACAATCATCAATCTATATCATCAAGGGGACAGCTCTATCGTGACAGCCTCACTGGATCGTCCCGACACCCCTCTACCCGAACGACCTGAAAAATGGTCACCCAGGGGGTGTGAGATACACTGTACATGTATCCCAGTGGGCACGACGAGCCGAGGATCAGCTAATCGTACCTACTGGGTACTATAATCTGCGGATAGTAAGAGTCAATAGGAAAAGCTGGAAAGCATAGAGGTCTACTACTAATCAGAATAAGAACTACAAGTAAGTATACTGGAAATCAATCATAAAACTGTAAATCATACATGCTGGAAATAAAAGGCAACTGAAAGGTATACCAGAACATGAAAATATAGAATCTATGCATCAATCACAAGGATACCAAGTACCCAAACAATGCCATATTGGTCACGGGGACCTCAGGCTCATATCACTATCTGCACCTATCCCACTGACATAACCCCGCACCATAAGTGCTATCTGGGGCTCACGGGTCCTTCCTCTAGACCACTTTACCGGTAAAGAACAATAGCCACGGGGAGCGACCCCGGCAATGTTCGTGAAGTACAGCGATGCGTGGCAAGTCGTACTGATCAATCTCACGGTCTAGTGACCGGGTAGTCGGCAACATGCCGAGATCCCAACAGGGAATCATCTGTCTATCTCTTTCAATCGGAATCAATCAATCGTGCATATGAACAATATATCAAATAACATCTCAGTGACAGGAAGCAGTAGGTATCAACTAATCATGCAAATCTATATATCAATCAATCAGGATCAATCAATCATGCATATCGAGTAGTATCTATCAATCAGGATCAATCAATCATGCATATCGACGTATATCAAGAAATATCTCAAAGACAAGAATCAACAGGTGTCATCTAATCATGCAGATCTATATATCAATCAATCAGGATCAGTCAGGAATAATCAAGGAGTATGTATATGATAATCGGCTGATCGTGACAAGGGATCTCAATCATAGGTCTAATCAGTCAATGTCAATCAGAGGGATCATGCTATGTCAAACGAGATCAATATATGTCAGGCTAAGTCATATAGGTAAAATCAGCAGGGCAAGTCAAGAACAGGTGTCCGACTAGACTAAAGCAACCAGAGGGCCAAAAAGCTGAGGCCCGGTTCGAAGATAACCCACCTGGATGACGGCAGATCCTCGAACTACCGCGCAGCTACTGGGAGGCTGGTGCTGAACAACTGGGCCCTGTATCAGTAAATATAATCAGTAATAGGCTCGCACAAACCCATCCCGACGCCACGACATTTCCGGAAAGCTTAAACGGTCAAATCGGTCATTTCATCGATCAATATCTGATTCCTGGTCAACGGGGACCATCGGAACCCTAACAAAATGGCCAGGTAGTGTGTAAATACTGTCTAAGGGCAGCCAAGGTGCCACAATTGCAAGTTGGTCCATAAAGTGTTAAAAATTGCATTTAAACATTAATATTATCGACTATTTCGGCTCGTTCTTAAAATCCAGGTGTCCGATGACGACGCCGTAAATTTCAGCAGGTTCATTACGTCGAGACGGATCCCGTGCTCACAAGGTTGGGCTGGCACGAGGCCCGATTACAAAGTTGGTCCAAGATCTATTAGTGTCCAATTTACTACTTTGCTAAAACTTTACTTACACTTGATCAAATTAGGAAATAATTGAAGCTTGGCACTTAATATGGACACAGAACAGTGATGCTCACCCGCGACTTGCCGGAGGGTGGCCGGAAAATTGCCCGGAGAACCACCCTCAAAAGCTCTACAAAGACCACTATGTTATAAACAATTATCTACTAGATCTTCTTGGGATTTAACATGAGCATCATAATAATTAGGGTGTCTAGGGTTGAGGGCTCACCAGAGGCGCGCCGGAGGCCGGCCGGAAAGATGGCCGGAGCAAGGCTTGAACTCGAGCTAGGGCTCGGGTTGGTGCACTTGGAGCAACAGTGGCTCAGACCTGGAACCAAGGTGAGCATGGGTTATAAGGGGTTCCCAGGGGGTCCCGGGTCCAAGCTGGGTCGGCCGGAGGCGGCGGCGGCCGGTGGAGAGCCCGAGAAGGGTGGCTCGGGTACAACCCTTAGAACCGAGCTACAAGGGGTATCTGGCCCCAAAATTAAATCATGGGAAGCACTAGTAGGGTCAGTAGGTCTTACCTGTCAAGGTTGCCGGAGCCCAGATGCCGGGGATCGCCGGAGGGGAAAACCGAGGCCAACTCGGGTGCAATTCTGTGGACAACAATCCCGACGTTAAGAGAGCCATGCAACACCACCATTGTTCCTTAAATGATGAAATGGACCTACCTGGACGGTTTCCGGGGGTCTGGAGTTGCCGGCGGCGCGCGGCGGCGGAGCTCCGGTGAAGCTCCAAAGCCTCTAATGGTGGTTTCCGGCCGACGTGCTCCGGGCCGGCGCAAGATGGACCAAAAGCTCCCACTCCTCTCTGCGAGGCTCGGTGCAGTGGTGGCCGGAACTGGGAGGCCACGGCGGCGCCGGACGGCGGCGGTCGGATTCAGTGGAGAAAAACCCGCTTCTAGGGCACGATCGCACGGGCCCGATCTTCGTCCGATCACCCTCAGACTTTGTGGAGGCGCAGCAGTCGATGAGGCCCGTCGATCCAACGGTGCTGATCGCCGGTTTATCGGTCGGATGACGGCGGCGCCCACGATCGGTCAAGAAGAACAATAATCCGGCGGGGTTGGCTCCCGCCGGCGGCCGCGGGTCGGCCTGCACCCGAGGGGTCTCCTCGATGTCAGGAGCACAAAGGTGTCATGCAAATGCCTACTTAACGAAGGAAGTTTCAGGAACTTACCCTCGCCGGAGCTTGGGAGAAGAAGAGGTTGGCTGCGGCGGCGATCAGCGGCGGCTGGGACCGGGGTCGGCCTCAATTCGGTCGCGGGCATGCAGAGGATCTCCCCGAAGCAGTCTAGGACCATCCACAGCTTCTGGGTGGATCCCTTTCACTCCAACCCGAGAGGAAGAAAACTCTTGCTCCCTTCTTCTCCGGCGGCCGAGGAGGCGGCAGCCAGTGCGGCTAGCTCCGAGGAGCGCGGCGGAGAAGAGGAGTCGATGAGGGTTGCGGCTGGGAGAGAAAGCTACGGGTTTAGGGTTGGTGGAACCCTAACAGCGTATGCATGTGTTTATATGCATGATGCATAATTGCTGTTTAGTCCCCTCTATACCCTTCCATTCCAACCCAGTCCTTCACAGCATACTCCTCTCACAATCCAGTCCTTCTCCCAAGGATGGCACGCAAAACGAGGCATCTTTTATAGGGTTTATAGTGTAAAAATCCCACTTTTTGCTATATTTTCCGCTTTTCGAGGCGATCCGATCGTCAGATCGAAAAACGGACTTCGCCAGGACGTCCGGCTCGACGAATCCTATCAGGTAGCAATTTTTGATTTTCGAAACAGTGTCCAGATAAACTTTGGGTCCATAAAAACTGTGTCAAAATACAGTTTTCACGCTTTTCGAGATTCCAGAGTCGTCAAACAGAATTTTCGACTGCGCCATTGCGTTCAAAATATCAAAAATAGCTAGAATTGACTACTCGAATCACTATATTAGGAGTCCAGATAGCAAATTGGCCAACGTTGGCGCGAAGAGGACTCGAAAATAGGGTTTACTGTTCACTTGTACCCGCGACTTAAGTCGCGGGTCCCGTCGGCTTCAACGTCGATTTTTGGAAGATCCGACCGTCAGATCTGAACAAGCTTAATATGGTTTTTACTCAGTTCGACAAGACGGTCGCTCTCGCGGTCTCGGATCTTCGAGATCAGGCTCGGATTAAAAAGTGATATTTCTGGCCCTATTTCTGTGCAATTTACACTGCAGAAAAGGGGCACTGTGACTACTTGTGCTTTTCATGATCCAAATTCAACTGGACTTCAATCAATTTCATTTATTTATTTATTTTCAAAATTTCAAATTCTTACATCTCTCCCACCAAAAAGGAAGTTTCGTCCCTGAAACTTAATACAATTAAGAACCAAATAAATGGGGGTAACGCTCCATCATGGTTGATTCGCGTTCCCACGTGGCTTCACGCTCCTCATGGTTCTCCCATTGTACTTTGACGTAGGGGATCGATCTGTTCCTCAGCTTCTTTTCGTCTCGAGCCAGGATCTTCAGTAGTACCTCATCATAGCTCAGATCCTCGCGAAGCTGGACGGCGGTGGGGCTGATAATGTGGGAAGGATCCCTGATTCGTGATCATTAGCAGCTCTGGGGACACGTGCTTTCGGCTCAAAGCATCTTGTACTGGGTGGTTTGCGATAACACTAGGGTTCACAATTCTGTTTCATCCAAACTGCTAAAAATTCTGGTTCATTTATTGTTCATTTGTACTACCACTTATTTCTATTATCGAATCAGTTGCAAGATCTGGCGAGATCAACGTGGCTAGTGGCCGCAAGCTCGAACGAATGTCTACATTAATGACAAATATAGTCTGTCCACTATGTATACGACTATCTGAGACCTACCTAAGGTCCAATATGGTCTGGAATATCAATACTGAAACTACAACATCGTTGTCCAACGACAACCTTGGAAACTAAATTTAAGTAAGCAGACAAATAGACCCAATCATGATATTCCCCTTTTTAGGGTGGGGTATTTCCTCAGCTCTTTCGACAGTACGTTGTCTGCAGCCAACGTGCTTATCAAAAGAAAAGTGAAATACCATAGATCTGTCGCCAACATCAAGTTGGGGACACGACTCCCACCGGAGTCAACAGAAGGTATAACTCATACCTCATGACACAAATCTCTACGCCGATACTATAAACCTATATCAACTATCTCCGCCATCTCGTGGTTATGAGTGCAATTCTGGCTACTCACAGGAATCTAGAACCATATTCCATGTTCTCCATTACCTTAAACGCATCACAACTTGCTAACACAGCACTAGCGACGCCAATCGTAGCTCAAATATCGTCCGGATCGAAAGTAACCCACAATTTGCGAATCAACTACAAATCGGATTCTTTTAGGATGAAAGTCAAATTTCTCAAGCTATCATCACTCTATCAAAGTAATCGTGAATCCCAAATTATTTTACACTGATCGGGGTTGGGACACGATTCAATAAGGTCTCATATTTCTTGAGTGTCGTCAGAATCCTTCCATCCAAAGCAACAAGATTGCTAACCTCGTAGGCATCCCAATAGCTATAGTCGGGGAATCTCCAGTAATAGCAGCCACAACCGCAGCTAACACTGCACCCACTATGACCACTAAGCCCAGAGCGCGTGCGAACACCGCTCCTAGTCACATCAACAAGTTAGGAAAACGTCTCATAAGTGTGAAAATACACCTGAGCTCCTAACCGCTAGACAAATACCCCGCGCTCTAACGACATAAGTCATCCTAGGGTTCATCCTAACCAGTTCCTAATCATCTTTTCCTACGTACCGTGTACCTATGCTCTGATACCATCTAATCTGTCACGCCCCGAGTTTAAAAATCAGGTCTGAAATTTTTTTTTTTTTTTTGAATAAATCAGAGTTTGCAAAACAGGCGTAACAGACCGCCACACATATAGGAAATTCCCTATCCAAAGGAATAGGGTCCCTCCTATACATGCACGGCTAGGCTAATCCAATCATCAATCAGAGATCAATCAACATCTAAACTAACCAATGACTAATCAGTAGGAATAATCCAAATAAACATGCTATCATCAATCTGAAATATCGAAATAAACGGAAAGCTGAAATAACATAAAGGAAAGTCAGCTACAGATCATCGGGGATCACAATCATCAATCTATATCATCAAGGGGACAGCTCTATCGTGACAGCCTCACTGGATCGTCCCGACACCCCTCTACCCGAACGACCTGAAAAATGGTCACCCAGGGGGTGTGAGATACACTGTACATGTATCCCAGTGGGCACGACGAGCCGAGGATCAGCTAATCGTACCTACTGGGTACTATAATCTGCGGATAGTAAGAGTCAATAGGAAAAGCTGGAAAGCATAGAGGTCTACTACTAATCAGAATAAGAACTACAAGAAAGTATACTGGAAATCAATCATAAAACTGTAAATCATACATGCTGGAAATAAAAGGCAACTGAAAGGTATACCAGAACATGAAATATAGAATCTATGCATCAATCACAAGGATACCAAGTACCCAAACAATGCCATATTGGTCACGGGGACCTCAGGCTCATATCACTATCTGCACCTATCCCACTGACATAACCCCGCACCCATAAGTGCTATCTGGGGCTCACGGGTCCTTCCTCTAGACCACTTTACCGGTAAAGAACAATAGCCACGGGGAGCGACCCCGGCAATGTTCGTGAAGTACAGCGATGCGTGGCAAGTCGTACTGATCAATCTCACGGTCTAGTGACCGGGTAGTCGGCAACATGCCGAGATCCCAACAGGGAATCATCTGTCTATCTCTTTCAATCGGAATCAATCAATCGTGCATATGAACAATATATCAAATAACATCTCAGTGACAGGAAGCAGTAGGTATCAACTAATCATGCAAATCTATATATCAATCAATCAGGATCAATCAATCATGCATATCGAGTAGTATCTATCAATCAGGATCAATCAATCATGCATATCGACGTATATCAAGAAATATCTCAAAGACAAGAATCAACAGGTGTCATCTAATCATGCAGATCTATATATCAATCAATCAGGATCAGTCAGGAATAATCAAGGAGTATGTATATGATAATCGGCTGATCGTGACAAGGGATCTCAATCATAGGTCTAATCAGTCAATGTCAATCAGAGGGATCATGCTATGTCAAACGAGATCAATATATGTCAGGCTAAGTCATATAGGTAAAATCAGCAGGGCAAGTCAAGAACAGGTGTCCGACTAGACTAAAGCAACCAGAGGGCCAAAAAGCTGAGGCCCGGTTCGAAGATAACCCACCTGGATGACGGCAGATCCTCGAACTACCGCGCAGCTACTGGGAGGCTGGTGCTGAACAACTGGGCCCTGTATCAGTAAATATAATCAGTAATAGGCTCGCACAAACCCATCCCGACGCCACGACATTTCCGGAAAGCTTAAACGGTCAAATCGGTCATTTCATCGATCAATATCTGATTCCTGGTCAACGGGGACCATCGGAACCCTAACAAAATGGCCAGGTAGTGTGTAAATACTGTCTAAGGGCAGCCAAGGTGCCACAATTGCAAGTTGGTCCATAAAGTGTTAAAAATTGCATTTAAACATTAATATTATCGACTATTTCGGCTCGTTCTTAAAATCCAGGGGTCCGATGACGACGCCGTAAATTTCAGCAGGTTCATTACGTCGAGACGGATCCCGTGCTCACAAGGTTGGGCTGGCACGAGGCCCGATTACAAAGTTGGTCCAAGATCTATAGTGTCCAATTTACTACTTTGCTAAAACTTTACTTACACTTGATCAAATTAGGAAATAATTGAAGCTTGGCACTTAATATGGACACAGAACAGTGATGCTCACCGGCGACTTGCCGGAGGGTGGCCGGAAAATTGCCCGGAGAACCACCCTCAAAAGCTCTACAAAGACCACTATGTTATAAACAATTATCTACTAGATCTTCTTGGGATTTAACATGAGCATCATAATAATTAGGGTGTCTAGGGTTGAGGGCTCACCAGAGGCGCGCCGGAGGCCGGCCGGAAAGATGGCCGGAGCAAGGCTTGAACTCGAGCTAGGGCTCGGGTTGGTGCACTTGGAGCAACAGTGGCTCAGACCTGGAACCAAGGTGAGCATGGGTTATAAGGGGTTCCCAGGGGGTCCCGGGTCCAAGCTGGGTCGGCCGGAGGCGGCGGCGGCCGGTGGAGAGCCCGAGAAGGGTGGCTCGGGTACAAACCTTAGAACCGAGCTACAAGGGGTATCTGGCCCCAAAATTAAATCATGGGAAGCACTAGTAGGGTCAGTAGGTCTTACCTGTCAAGGTTGCCGGAGCCCAGATGCCGGGGATCGCCGGAGGGGAAAACCGAGGCCAACTCGGGTGCAATTCTGTGGACAACAATCCCGACGTTAAGAGAGCCATGCACACCACCATTGTTCCTTAAATGATGAAATGGACCTACCTGGACGGTTTCCGGGGGTCTGGAGTTGCCGGCGGCGCGCGCGGCGGAGCTCCGGTGAAGCTCCAAAGCCTCTAATGGTGGTTTCCGGCCGACGTGCTCCGGGCCGGCGCAAGATGGACCAAAAGCTCCCACTCCTCTCTGCGAGGCTCGGTGCAGTGGTGGCCGGAACTGGGAGGCCACGGCGGCGCCGGACGGCGGCGGTCGGATTCAGTGGAGAAAAACCCGCTTCTAGGGCACGATCGCACGGGCCCGATCTTCGTCCGATCACCCTCAGACTTTGTGGAGGCGCAGCAGTCGATGAGGCCCGTCGATCCAACGGTGCTGATCGCCGGTTTATCGGTCGGATGACGGCGGCGCCCACGATCGGTCAAGAAGAACAATAATCCGGCGGGGTTGGCTCCCGCCGGCGGTCGGGACGGCGGCCGCGGGTCGGCCTGCACCCGAGGGGTCTCCTCGATGTCAGGAGCACAAAGGTGTCATGCAAATGCCTACTTAACGAAGGAAGTTTCAGGAACTTACCCTCGCCGGAGCTTGGGAGAAGAAGAGGTTGGCTGCGGCGGCGATCAGCGGCGGCTGGGACCGGGGTCGGCTCAATTCGGTCGCGGGCATGCAGAGGATCTCCCCGAAGCAGTCTAGGACCATCCACAGCTTCTGGGTGGATCCCTTTCACTCCAACCCGAGAGGAAGAAAACTCTTGCTCCCTTCTTCTCCGGCGGCCGAGGAGGCGGCAGCCGGTGCGGCTAGCTCCGAGGAGCGCGGCGGAGAAGAGGAGTCGATGAGGGTTGCGGCTGGGAGAGAAAGCTACGGGTTTAGGGTTGGTGGAACCCTAACAGCGTATGCATGTGTTTATATGCATGATGCATAATTGCTGTTTAGTCCCCTCTATACCCTTCCATTCCAACCCAGTCCTTCACAGCATACTCCTCTCACAATCCAGTCCTTCTCCCAAGGATGGCACGCAAAACGAGGCATCTTTTTATAGGGTTTATAGTGTAAAAATCCCACTTTTTGCTATATTTTCCGCTTTTCGAGGCGATCCGATCGTCAGATCGAAAAACGGACTTCGCCAGGACGTCCGGCTCGACGAATCCTATCAGGTAGCGATTTTTGATTTTCGAAACAGTGTCCAGATAAACTTTGGGTCCATAAAAACTGTGTCAAAATACAGTTTTCACGCTTTTCGAGATTCCAGAGTCGTCAAACAGAATTTTCGACTGCGCCATTGCGTTCAAAATATCAAAAATAGCTAGAATTGACTACTCGAATCACTATATTAGGAGTCCAGATAGCAAATTGGCCAACGTTGGCGCGAAGAGGACTCGAAAATAGGGTTTACTGTTCACTTGTACCCGCGACTTAAGTCGCGGGTCCCGCCGGCTTCAACGTCGATTTTTGGAAGATCCGACCGTCAGATCTGAACAAGCTTAATATGGTTTTTACTCAGTTCGACAAGACGGTCGCTCTCGCGGTCTCGGATCTTCGAGATCAGGCTCGGATTAAAAAGTGATATTTCTGGCCCTATTTCTGTGCAATTTACACTGCAGAAAAGGGGCACTGTGACTACTTGTGCTTTTCATGATCCAAATTCAACTGGACTTCAATCAATTTCATTTATTTATTTATTTTCAAAATTTCAAATTCTTACATCAAAGCTCCGTCGGTTTTTTTTAAGTCGGATCCTATTTTTTTTTCTGCCCAGCGGGCCTTACATTATAGTCAACTTTTTTGTTTAAATATTCAATTTAAAAAATTATGTTCAAATTAAATTTGAATTTTGAATTTTAAATTCCCAACCAAATTTCAAAATATCTCTCAAATGCCACATATACTCAAATTTAAATTTTGAATCCAACCGAAATTACTCATGCGTCAATTACCTCAAACACACTTATCCAAATCTTCAACCATATTTTAAAATATCTCTCAACCAACTTACCCAAACTCACCTATATCTTGTTTTGAATTTTTGAATCCAAGCAAATTCCCTCGTTCGTTAACCGTTTAATTTTGAAATTTAAATACAAACATACGTCCTCAAATTTAAATATAACATATTCAATTTTGAAATTTAAAATTTAAAATTTCAATACAAACATACTTCCTCAAATTTAAATGTAACATATTTAATTTGAAATTTTAAATTTGAAATTTAAATACAAATATACTTCCTCAAATTTAAATGTAACATATTCAATTTTGAAATTTAAAAATTTTGAAATTTAAAAATTATGAAATTTAAATACAAACATACTTCCTCAAATTTAAATATAACATATTCAATTTTGAAATTTAAATTTTAAAATTTAAATACAAACATACCTCCTCAAATTTAAATGTAACATATTCAATTTTGAAATTTAAAATTTTAAAATTTAAATACCAACATACTTCCTCAAATTTAAATATAACATATTCAATTTTGAAATTTAAAATTTGAAATTTAAATACAAACATACTTTCTCAAATTTAAATGTAACATATTCAATTTTTGAAATTTAAAATTTAAAATTTAAATACAAACATATTTCCTCATAACATATTCAATCTTGAAATTTGAAATTTAAAATTTAAATATCACCGTACTTTCTCAAATTCGAACATAACCTTTCAATTTTGAAATTTTTTTTTGATTAAACAGGGTTGAAATCCTATTTGAAGTTGTAGACAAAGTTACAGCTTTATCCCCCCTTATGGAGGACCTTGAAGCCACACACAACTTAACAGCCCAAACAACCCCGCAGGTCCCAAAACAGAAAACGAAGTTAACCCCTCCAAAATAAGCTTCTAGCTCACAAAAGCGAAGTTAAACAAAAGCGAAGTTGTCCCTGAACTGAAATCGAAGCAAACCCAAAACAATCGCAGCTCAACAGTACCCCCATCAAGCTCCCAAAAAATCCCACGCTTCAAATGTTCCCAGGTGTTACCTCCTCATATAGCTATTGAGGCCCTGCTTCAGGCTGCGATTTATGAGATCATTCCATGTTGGCCTTACCCAAGATTAAAAACAGCCCACCTATTAATTTTTGCCCTAGCCATCAGTCTTCTCCCCCTCGATCACTGAGGTTTATCTACGGCCTCTCCTTAATAGAACACCAGCGTAAATCCCCATCCTTTCGCGCACCTGGCTTATAAGAGTTGTGTACCCCTATGCCCTCCCAACACTTTGCTCCATGTTGTTATAGTGTTAAAAATATTCTTCCCACACTCTGCCGCGCAATTGGTCTGATCATCGAACAGCCGGTGATTTCGCTCCATCCACAATCCCCAGCAAGTAGCTGCTACACACACATCGATGTGCTCCTGTTTGCTCCGTGCTGTGATTAATCTGATCCACTTCCATCTGGTCACTAGATCCCCAGTTTCGTGTAATAAAGTTGCCACCAAGTGCTGGTTACCCTGTAGGATATGTCTCCAGACCGAGCGAGCAAAGCGGCAGGTGAAAAGAAGGTGTTCCAAATTCTCTTCGTCCCCGAAACAGCAGACGCAGACCGACGGCCAATTTTGAAATTTGAACACATATTGAAATTTAAATATAATCGGTCAATTTTAAAATTTGAAATTTGAATATAACCACATTCTCATAATTTTAAAATTTGAACATACTCGATTTTAAAATTTAAAATTTAAAATTTAAATACGACCATATTTTCTCAAATTTGAACATAATCATTCAATTTTAAACATATTCATTTAAAATTTAAATACAACCATACTCTCTCAACATATTTGAACATATTCAGCAGCATTCTTCTTCTGCTGCTGCGTATTTCTTTTCTCGCGCTTCAACTCCCGATCCTGATCTGCTGCCGTCTGCTCTCTTCTAATAAATCTCTTCGAACCTGCGTGCGGAGTCAAACGGTGATCTGCCATCGGAGGTCGGAGGTCGAAGACGAAGAGAGAATCAAGCAGAAATTTTACAACTTCACTTTTTGTATATATATATAGAGAGAGATTGAGTAAAAATAAATAAATAAATAAAACTAGAGATTAATTAGATTCGGAGTTGGACAGGACACGAGTTATGATCCGAATTCGAGAAAAAATATATGAAAAATCCAACAAATTAATTAGGATTCGAAATTCAAATCCTAAAATCTTAAAATACGAGTGGGAGTGGGAGAACCCTTTCGTACTAGGTTTTATGGCGGTCGAGGCGCATGTAACTCCGGATGCGATCTTCTTCTTTTTCGTATCGCCGATCAAGGTGCATGTAACTCCGGATGCGATCTTCTTCTTTTTCGTATCGCCGATCAAGGTGCATGTAACTCCGGATGCGATCTTCTTCTTTTTCGTATCGCCGATCATGTCGTCGGCTTCGTTGAGGAGGGGAAACCCTAGGCGGCGGATGGGATTTGAAATATTTGGGGATTTAAGTATATATGACATGATATTTTATTTTATATTGTGCCATATCTAAATTCAAACGGTAACATTTTACAATCGTCCTCCGATTCAGATTTGAGAATTAAGTTGGAATTTTTTTCGGATTTATTTATTTACTTATTTATTTATTGAGAAAAAAATCATTTCATTTAAAAATATGCCTCTTAAAAATTTGAATTTATTATTTTTATATAAATTGTTGGATGCTTAATATATATATATATATATAGATCTTTTTCCTTATTTGAATTTTACTTATTTATTAAATATCTTATTTATATCGATATTCGTTTAATATACTACACGTATTTAAATTTTATCGAATATAAATTTAAATTTTAATATCCAAAGAATATTTGAATTCGTATCTAGGTCTGACATAAAATATGAATTTAGAATATGAATTGAGCACTATCCAATCTCTATTAGGTTCATTTAGTCTAGATTTTGTAAAACTGATTTATGTAGAATTGAATTTATTTTAAAAAATTAATTTTGGTTAAAAATTTAACGTATTTGACTGTGATTAAATAAAAAATAAATTTTTTGAAATAATTTTGTAAAATTATTTGGTAATTTTTTTTATCATTTATAAATAATATTTTTTTACTAAATTTTATTTTAAAATAATTTAAATTTAAAATTAAATTTTATATTTGCACAAAAATTTAAAATTTAAAATTTGAATCTTTAAATCTAAATTTTTAATTTCAAATTTCAAATTTCAAATTAGAATTTAAAATTTAAAATTTGAAATTTAGAATTTAAAATTTAAAATTTAAAATTTAAAATTTAAAATTTAAAATTTAAAATTTGAAAATTAAAATTTAAAATTTAAAATTTAAATTTTGAAATTTAAAATTTAAAATTTGAATATTTAAATTTTAAACTTAAAATTCAAAATTCAAAATTTAAATTTAAAATTTTAAAAATTTAAAATTTTAAAAATTTAAAATTTGTAATTTGAAAATTAAAACTTAAAATTTAAAACTTAAAATTTAAAATTTAAAATTTAAAATTTTATTTGAAATTTAAATTTTAAATTTTTAAACTTAAATTTTGAGATTTAAAATTTAAAATTTAATTTTAATATCTAAATTTAAAATTTTGAAATTTAAAATTTCAAATATAAAATTTGAAAGTTAAAATTTGAAATTTAAAAATTCAAATATAAAATTTAATTTTAAAATTTTAAAATTTAACATTTAAATTTTAAATACAAAATAATAATAAAAATTAAAAATTTAAGTTCAAAATGAGAATTAGATATCAAGAAGATTTTAATTATTTTTGATTTTAGATCTCAAAAATAAAAAACTACTTCTAAAATTAGAATCAAATTTTGAAAATAACATTTCCAAACACTCCAAATCCGTATACATCGAGTTACAAGTCAGATCTCTAATTGATTATTTAAGACTCTCTTAAAGTAATAAATTAATAAACATGTGGTTTATCTCTTTTTGGCAAGATTGATTGCACACTAATTTTTCAAGAAATTTTAATTATTATTATTATTATTTTTTTCATATACTTACGAAAGAATCGTCTATATATACGGTGTCTTACTGAAGGCATCAAAATCACAGATATAATCGGATAGAAAATTTTATTTTATATATATTTTTTTAGATTGTCAATTTACTTTTATTTTTTTTTATACAGTTCTACAAAATAAACTGTCAATAAAAAATTTTGCTATTTTTGATTTTAATTTCAGTGATATTTTTGTACGTTATTACTTGACATTTTATTATATCAAATTGTAAATGCTTAGTATATTTTCTAATATGAAATTTTTAATTATAATTTGTTACACATAAGATGGAATAATATATTTTTTCCCATCTGGTCACGCCCGCGGAATCCTATTCGATATATGTACAGATTTCTAGGGTGCGTTTGGAAGCGGGATAAGCTGAAATTGGCTAAACCGGGGATAAGTATAAAGTACGAAACTAGAGCTAAAACGCGTTTGGGATGGTTCCAGGGATAAGAGAATTTGTGTTTGGTTTAATAATAAGGAATAGGAGGGATAAAGAGGATAAGATGGGTAAATTACCTTTTTGCCCTCAAAACTTAATATGTGATAAAAGTTGTTAAAAATGAATTAGTTCGTTTTAATTAATGGATTAATAATTTAAAAAATAAAATTATAATTATAATCATAATTAAAATGTATTATTTAAAAATAATATATTTAATTTAATAATTAATTTTTTCAACTTAAAATTTAAATTTAAAATATAAAATTTCAACATTTTAATTTTAAGATTTACAATTATATAATATTAATTTTAAATAATTAATTTTTAACATAAAATTTTTTTAAAATTCGCAAAATTCGTATATTTGCTAAATATTTATAAATTTTTGCCCACGAGCTTTATTATGTCATTAAAATTTTCTAAACTCGTTTTTCTCATTTTAATTAATGAATTATTGGTTTAAGAAAATAAAAATAAATTTATAATCATAATTAAAATGTATTATTTAAAAATTTTACATTTAATTTAATGTTAACTTTTTTTCAAATTAAAATTAATGGATTAATGGTTTAAAAAAATGTGATAAAAGTTGTTAAAATCTAATTATTTCGTTTTAATTAATGGATTAATGGTTTAAAAAAATAGAAATAAAATTATAATCATAATTAAATTATATTATTTAAAAATAATATTTAATTTAATATTTTATTTTTTCAAATTAAAATTTAAATTTAAAATATAAAATTTTAATATTTTAATTTTAAGATTTAAAATTTTATAATATTTATTTTAAATAATAAATTTAAAATTTTATAATATTAATTTGTGATGATGAGAGTGTATTGGGAAGAGAGAAAGGAGGTGAGATGAAGGAAAAGAGAAAGAGGAGAGAGGGATTGTCACGCCCCGAGTCCGCCAATTTGTACGGTTCGGGCACGCCAACAGACCCGCCAATCGGGTAAAACCTTTTTCTACCCGAAAGGAACGGTAACATCCATAATAACACAACAAGTGTATGCGGAAGCTCAATATCAGAGTACTAAAAATCACTATAAATTAAAACTTTCATTTAATAAACCAACAATTAATGCGGAAATGAAAGCATACAGGAGTGAACCATAAATTAAACTTACTACACTTTACATTTCTGAACTTGCAAATAAAATTATTACATTTCCTTTACATAAATTCCTCACTATACAAGGTTCACTCAAGAAATACATAAATGGGATACCTCTGCTAGACCCTCTAGGTCACTATGCTGCTGGGCCCTTGCCCCTGTCGTATGCCTCGCTGTCGTCTGCATCTGATCTGTCTCGACCGCTGCATCCATTCCCGAACCTGTGGGGGGTCACCCAAGGGGTGTGAGAACTCCGACAGAGTTCCCAGTGGGTTCAACCACCGAGAAAAAGTGTCCTACACCACTTGGTCCAATGGAAGCAATAATAATAGTGCTAGGAAACTAAAATCCTCAATATCAAAATGCTGCTATGCAATATAATATATCACTGCACTATACTATCTGTGTCTAATCACCAACCATCACTACTCTTGTCTAGCCACACTAGGCTGCTAAGCACCAACTCGGCCACTATGCCGCTGTATATAGGGTCAAACTAACCCGGCCACCTTGGCCACTCTAATTTCTCTTTATTCTTTAAATTCTGGTGCTTTAGTTCAAGTTAACCCTCAGAAATTCTTATCCAACGGGCCCAGCCCGGTAGTCCTGCTACCATAAGATAAGATTTCTAAGGTTGCCGATAACACCCGCAAGTGTTACCCCGCCCAACGGGGAACTTGTCCTACGGGTCACTGCCCGGGAGAGGGACACTGCCCTTAGCTCCGACAAGGCTACTTTTTACCCCCGAAGGTACGCCCGTTTTATCTTTATATTTTCTTTCTTTTCTTTTCTTTTTCTTTCTCTTTTTGCTTTAGTTCTTAGCCTCTTTGCCTTTGAACACTTGCTTTTCTTTCTTATTCGAGCTTATAGCTCCCTTTTGCCACTGGCAAATCTCTTTCTTTTTCCTTTGAGCATTTAGCTCTTTGCTTTCACTTTAAGCCTTTCGAAAGTACCTCGTCCGACGGGTCACTGCCCAGGGAGCCCTGCTCCACTTGACGAGTCTCAAATTCGAAGGCGCCATTTACATTTTCTTTATACTTTTTAGCCACTTTTAGCTTGCTTTTAACTTTGCCTTTTTACAACTTTTTACCTCTTATCCTAGGTCTCGCCATAAGGATAACTAGAGAGTCTCCTGGACTCTTAAAAATTTCTCTTTTATTTCTTTAACTCAAATTGAAGTTAAAGTTATTATCCATTTGCCCAGACACCCTATGACTTTCTAGGGTTGTATTTGTTTAATTCTTTAACCTTGGGATCTCATCCCCCTTTCATGATTCCTCACTGAATCCTAGAGTTAACTTAACTCTATTTTCCAAATTTCACTTTTAACTTAGAGTTACACTGACTCTAATTTCCTGTTTTCCCTTTCATGTCTCCATACTTGATCCACCTTTTCCATCTTTGTGATTCCTTACTGAATCTTAGAGTTAACTTAACTCTATTTTTCTGTTCCACCTTTAACTTAGAGTTACACTGACTCTAATCTCCTGTTCCACTTTTATCTTAGAGTTACACTGACTCTAATCTCCTGTTCCACTTTTATCTTAGAGTTACACTGACTCTAATTTCCTGTCTGTGAGTTTAAACTCCTCTGGATCACCTTAGGTTCCCTTTACCTAAGTTCCATGTCATACTCATCCTAGAGTTCCTTGACTCTATGTTGATCACTAGCTCTCCTTAGGTTTCCTTCACCTAAGTTCCATGTCACATATGTCCTAGAGTTCTCTGACTCTATGTTGATCACTCTATCCAATGTCCTTAGGTTATCTCCTAAGACAATGCCACTCGTTAATTCCTAGGATAGCTCCTATGTTTGATGTCACTCGTCAAACCCCTAAACTAGGTTTTCTCCTAGTCTTACTACCAACAAGTTCTGTTCCCTTATGTCACATGATTCCTAGGGTTGTACCCTACATGATCACAGTCATCACATAATTATCCATTTCTATACATGCAATTATTTCTTATCCATCATAAAATAATATTTAACCTCTAAGTCCTTTTGCACATGAAAATGAATTATCTCCTTTTTGGCAACCGACAGTTGCATTTTTTTATCTGTGTCCATCTACACATACAAGTTTATCCCCTATTGTGGATAAATCATAAATGTCGCTTTTCCTCTAAATTTCTCTACACATGCATATATATCATCTGTTATGGGCAACCAACAGTTGCACTTTTCATCTGTGATCCTCTAAACATGCAATCTTAATCATAATTACCTAACGCCTCTAACAGGCTACTATCATGCTTCTAGATCAAAAAGCAAAGGAGCAAGGGGAGAGGTCACCCAATTTCGGCAGAATCCCCCACCTTGTAGTGTACCCAATTGCTTGTAGACACTTGCAATTGGTCTCCGCGCGATTCCACTTGTCTCCTCGAGCTTGCACGCAAAACGATGCACTTCTCTCGAGTCTGCACGCAAAACGGTGCACGTCCACCAAGCCTGCACGCAATACGATACACGTCACTAAAAACCCACACGCAAAACGGTGTGCGTCATTTTAGTCTGCACGCAAAACGGTGCGCGTTAAATCAACCGGCACGCAAAACGGTGCACGTACCTCGAATCTGCACGCAAAACAGTGCACGGTCTATTGTAGGGTTGCACGTAAAACGGTGCACGTTTTTCTAAACCTGTATGAAAAACGATGTATAATATTAGAGAGTGCACGCAAAACGATGCGCGACAACACAACCGGCACGCAAAACGATGCACGTACCTCAAATCTGCACCCAAAACGGTGCACGCCTCGCTGTCGGGTTGCACGCAAAACGGTGCACATTTTTCTTATCCTGCACGCAAATCGATGCAAAATATTAGACTTGCACGTAAAACGGTGCGCGATAAAACGATCTGCACGCAAAACGGTGCACGCTTAACTGTAAAGTTGCACGCAAAACGGTGTATATTTTTCTATCCCTGCACGAAAAACGATGTATAATATTATAAACTGCACACAAAACGGTGCGTGATAAAATAATCTGCACGCAAAACGGTGCAAGTTTAACTGTAAGGTTGCACGCAAAACGGTGCATATTTTTCTATCTCTGCACGAAAAACGATGTATAATATTATAAACTGCACACAAAACGGTGCGCGATAAAATAATCTGCACGCAAAACGGTGCAAGTTTAACTGTAAGGTTGCACGCAAAATGGTGCATATTTTTCTATCTCTGCACGGAAAACGATGTATAATATTATAAACTGCATGTAAAATCGTGCACAACAACTCAATCGGCGCGTAAAACGGAGCACGTACCTCGAGTTGGCACGCAAAACGAGGCGCGCCAAAATTGTGCCCGACAGTCTGCGCAATAAAACGGCACAGTATAACCCGGTTCCTAACACGCAACACGATAATGGGGTCAAATCCAAACCCAAAGGAGTCATAAAAATTATGCCAAAAATACCGTAAAAATAATGTGCGGAGTTTACCTCGTACAGTCGCGCCGTTCCATCTCATAAAATTTTCTCCTCTTTTTCTCTCTCTCTCTCTCTCTCTCTCTCTCTCTCTCTCTCTCTCTCTCTCTCTCTCTCTCTCTCTCGAAGCTCGGTCGGAGAAGAAAGGAAAAAGGGGGAAAAACGGGGTGCGGGGAGGAAGAAGAAGAAGAAAAGGAGGGAGAGAGAGAATGGTGGTCCACGGACCACCGGTCTACGGTGCACCCGTCGGTCTACAAGACCCAGCCGGGTGCACCCGGTCCAAGGCACGCACGCGCACTGGCGCCCCTGTTGACCCGCGCCCAAGTGCGCTCCAGCTGTGCGCCTCGCGCAGCGCGCCGCGCGTCTTGGAAATCCGTTTTTGTCTCGTTTTCTGTCCATTTTTCGTCCGTTTCCGTCCAAATTTGACAGGCGGGTTCGTTTCAGCTAAATTTATCACAGAAAAATTTAAATTTTCACTTTGGGCCATTTTTGGGCCACCAAAAGCCTCGCTGTATCCAAAATCATTGGCGGACCCCGTTCTCGCAATTCGGGTATCCGATCAACACGAAATTTTTACCGTGACCTTAAAACATAATTACACAGCTCCCGTAATTTTCTCAGAATTTTTCGACACTGTTGGCGGAGCCCGTTTTCACTATCGGGTATCCGATAAACGCGAAACTTTTTCTGTGGTCTTAAAACATATTTACGGGGCTCCCGTAATTTTTTCGGAATTTTCCGACACTGTGAATTTTTCACTAAAAATCTGGGCCCCCATTTTCGAATAAAATTTCAGAACTCTCATTTTAATCCCGATTTGGGCCCAACTCGCTTCCAAATATTCTTTACTTCCCCAACTTTCATAACAATAGTATTTCATTCCGTCTTTATTTACATTTATTTATATGTCGAAAATTCGGTACTTTACAGGGATTTGTGATGATGAGAGTGTATTGGGAAAAGAGAAAAGAGGGAAGAGGAGAGAGAGTGAGGAGAGAGTTTTTATTAAAATAATATATTGGGTTGAGATAAAGTAGATAAGAAGGGTAATATGGTAAAAATTTTTATAGTAAAATAATAGGATGAGATTTGTTATACCAGCTATTCTCCTTGTTCTGGGTTAAGCAATACCAGATGGTTCCTGGAGCGTTTGGGAGAATAAGGAGGATAAACCCGCTATTTCCGGTTCTATACCGCAACCAAACGGCCCCCTAGTGTACACAAAGCACCTTCGGTACACATAAGACACACATAAGACATTTTCAATAACAAAACGAAAAAAATGATATAAAACGTCCACAATAACAAAACGAAAAAAATGATATACGTACGTCTACAATAACAAAACGAAAAAAAAAAATGATATACACATTCTAATAATAAGCAGAGTATAAGTACAACTAAATTATGCATAAAAGAGAAGAGAAAATCATTATTATCATTCTAAAAGTAGAACTAATATATAAAAGTAGTCATATCAAGTATATTCTCTTAGAATAAAATTTAAAATTCTAAAATTTTCAATAAATTATTTTATTATTAATTTTATTTTATTTTTTAAATTTATTTTTATTTATTATCATTTAATTCTTATTAATTTTCTAATTAATTTTTGGATGTTTTTTGCATGGGTCTTTAATTGCTATATTTATGGTGATGTGAATGTTCGACAACATTCACCTTACACCTATATATATAGAGTTGTATGCATGTTTACATACATATACACACTCATAGACATACACAAGCAAGAGAAATAAAAAAAAAAAGTTTTAGAGATATTTGATTCTTATTTTGATTTTATTTTCTTATATTCTTTTACTATCGGGTGTTGAAAGAAATTTCGTCAAACCTCTTCTGCGGTCGTGCTCGTAGAAAGGAGAGTTCCAGTCGTACCTTGGGGTGGTATCTTTGATTAATCTGCACGAAGTACTGAAATACGTCTTAGGGCAGTGCCTCGCACGATTCTGGATTAATCTTATTTTGATTTCTTTTTATCTACAATTTTTGAAATTTTCATAGCGATTAAAGTAAGTTATGTTATTTAATTTATTTACAAAATTGTTAGATAAGTTAATCACAATCAGATTTAGTGCGATTATTTTTCTAACATATTCTATCAAATACATGTGTGGAATCTAGAACAAAAAAAAATAACAATACCTGGAACTAAACAAAAATAAAAGGTATTTTGTAACCACCTCGAGTGGGAGGACGGGACAAAAATAGCTATGCGCTAATCCCTTGCCACCATCCCATCCTGCTGTGGATGACTCTGAAATAAAAATATATGCTAATTTCTTGCCATAATCTATGACGCTGTGGATGACTTTGAAATAAAAATAACAATTTTTTTGCCACGATACCGTTTCGCTGTTGGTGATTCTGAAATAAAAACAACAAACCAATAGGGTTAATAGATTAGCTGTCGAGAGAAGCAAAGTTTACTAATCAAATTTCAAATTTAAAATTTTAAATTAAAATTTTGAAATTTTTAATTTTAAATTTTAAATTTTAAATTTTAAATTTTAAATTTTTAATTTTAAATTTTAAATTTTAAATTTTAAATTTTAAATTTTAAAATTTCAATTCTCAATTTTTAATTTGAAAATTTAAATTTTAAATTTAGAATTTGAAATTTAAAATTTAATTTTTTTTAAATTAAAATTTGAAATTTTTTAATTTAAAATTTAAATTTTTTTAATTTAAAATTTGAAATTTAAAATTTAAAAATTTTAAATTCAAAATTTAAATTCTAGTTTTAAAATTTAAAATTTAAAATATAAAAATTCTAAATTTAAAATTTTACGTAGAAATTTTAAATTTAAAGTTTAAAATTTATTATATTTATGTTATTTTTTTGTGTGTCAAACACTTTGTAGTATAATATTTCTAGGGGTATAGTATTGTTTAACTACACAATGTTTTTAGAGGTATTCAAACAAAAATTTTATAGAAAGAACCCGAATGGATAGATTGTGCTAGCATAATGTTCTTTCATGACCTAGTGCTCTATTAATTAGAGTTCTACTATTTAGAAGAATTAAATAGTAGTTTTTAAAGAATGAATAGAGACAGATTTGTCGTATTCATGGAAAGACGGATAGCTTTTTTTTTTTTTTTTTCTCTTAGAAGTGAATTTCTGCAGTTTGCCTATGGTGCCTCGGTGAAGGGCATCAAAATAACAAATATATTCGGTTAGAAAATTTTATTTTATTTGAACTTTTTTTTTTAATTATCAATTTACTTTTTATTTTTTATTTTTTTTGTATACAAGTCTTTGATTTCAGTGATATTATTTTACGTTGCTACTTTGGCATTTTATTGTACCAAATTATAAATATTTCATATATAATAATTTTTTAATTATAGTTTCTTACATATAAGATGAAAACAAATATTTTGTTTCCATTTTGTCAATATGTACGTGTACAGATCCGTAGTGTTCACAAAGCACCTCCGATATATAAAAGACGTCTATAATAACAAAGTCGAAAGAAAGCGAAAGGAGAAAAAAAAAAAAAAAAGGCTAAATTACAAAAAATCCTCTTATAATATACCGCTTTTTCATTTTGCTCCACTGTCTTTCAAAAACCTATATTTTGCCCCATCGTAATTACGAAATTATTTTTAGGGGGCAACAGGGCTAACAGAACCTGTGAAATAACGATAACGCCCTTATCCCTTATCCCTGTGCTTTACGATGCTCAGAAGACGCAGCCCGGCATCGGTGGCGGCAGTGGCGGGGAACGGCGCGCGGATATCGCTGTTTCCGACGTACATATCGGATTTGAAATTGGGGTTGGTGTGGAACCTCGGCGTCGTCCCCTTCGTGTGGGAGCAGCGCGCGGGCCAGCCCAAGGCCGGCGCTGGCGCGGGCGCCGCGCGGCCACCGGCGGCGCCGCGGCCCCCGCCCGTGAAGCTCGGGAGCAGCGTCCGCACTCGTCGGCACCTGCCTCCCACGCCTCCCGATGATGAGGCGACGCCGGCTTCGCCAGATCGGGGTGCCTAGGGAGCTGGACCCCACGCGGACGCGTGAAGCGTCCGCGCGGCGGCCTATGGGGGCCCGCCACGTGGCAGCCCCCCTCACCCCGCGCTGACCCGCGCCAGAGGAGGCCCGGGTCCCCGCGCGCTGACCTGCGCCAGCACACGCGCGCTTCCCCGCGCGCACGTGCTGCGCGCAGTGGTGCGGCGAGTGGGGCGCCGCCACATGGCGCCCCACCAGCCTCTGGCCGCCCGGGATACCAGCACATGGCCCGTCGCCGGGGACGGCCCGGGCGGCGACTGCGCCAACGATCGCCGGGGAGGAAGGTACAGATAAGAGGGAGAAGAGTGGAAGGGAGAAAGAAGAGGGGGTGGGGAGGGGTATTTTCGGTATATCACTTCAGAAATTGACGGCTCACTGACAGAATTCTGACGGCGGGGGGGGATAAATGCACAATTTCGTAATTACGAGGGGGCAAAATATAGTTTTTGAAAGACAGGGAGGCAAAGTGAAAAGGCGGTATATTATAGGAGAATTTTCTGTAATTTAGCCAAAAAAAAATAACTACTATCATATAAAAAATAGAACCAATATACAAAATTAGTCCTCACAAGTATATCCTATCAAATACATGAATAATTTTTATAATAAAAAAAAAATAATAACACCTCTCACAACTAAACAAAAATGAAATGTATTCTCCAACCATCTCGAATGGAGACAAAACTAGCTATGCGCTAATCTCTTGCCACGATTAGATGAATCTGAAATAAAAACAATAAATCAATGGGAATGAGAACTATTAGTCAATAATTCCTAGTGTGTTAGCCGCCGAGAGAAGCGAATTATACTACTAGATCAACTTAGACAAAAGATAGTATAACCACTGAAATGAAATACAAATAAATAACAACGAGTTACTACTATCATATCTCTATACTCAAGTACAAAATATTATCAATATGGAACTATCATACTATTATGAATGTCCAACTATAATGAATGTATTATTTATATGATGTTCAATGTCAAGTTTAGTATTATCCATGTCCAACTACCATAAATGTATTATATGTTCAATGTCAATTTTGAATCTTAGTTTGAGCCAATGCCTCATAGTCCCATGGTGGCACCCCCCATGATGCTATGCCTATCCAACGACAATCCAATCAGCACCCAAAATCCCGCACGACGAGTATGATGTCGCAAATGGCCAACTTCGAAATACCGGCTTGGAGGGAGCGACCTACCAAGTATATGAGAATGAACACAAACGACAAGCAAGCAAGTCTCGATCATCATGTCTAAAATATGGAATAACATCATCAGCCTTTAGGTCGGAATATAGTTTCTTATAGTGTGAATGTTATGTACGCGAAACAATATCATAATGAAAGAGTTTATCATATATTAATTGTCATCATATATCAAATATGGAATCTCACAATTTCATCTTGATTATACTAACTAATATTATAATGTCAATTTGTATATAATTATATGCATAACGTGTTCCAATATTTCTATAACATGTATATATGTTTTCTACTCATATCTAAAGTCGTAATTTTATGATAATGACTATCAAATCCTCTTTTATAGTGTTCATGCACATACAATATTTACCTCTACTATATAGAGTATAAAATTTTCTACACATAAAAAACTTCAAATGTAAAATTTTTTTACACATAAAGAGTTTCAAATATATGATTAAAAATCATAATAAATTAAATAATACATGTTTAATATAACAACTATACTATAAAAATTTATACAAATATAAAAAAAATTTACCCATTTCGATAAAATCAAATTCACCGAATAGTGACCAAGCCCTTATATTAGAAACCAGAACAACAACTTCCATTTCTGATGCGACGTGAACGGCTCTAATTACGAATTCGTTAATCTCTAGAGAGAGAAAGTGTCTAGAAAAAGTGCGGTTGTTGGTTGTTGTAAGAAGAGTAAATTTGTGTGGACGTTTCGAATATTTTGAAACTTCTTTTAAATTTTTATAAATTTATGGGGATTTAGAACGAATTTGACAAGTTTTCTAATTTTGTTTATTTGAATTATTCAATTCTGAATCTAATGTCAATTAAAATTTAATTTATATTGAGGGACGGGAAATTAACACGTATGTGAGAGTTCATGTTGGAAAGTGCACTAACAATAACTATCAATTGATTGTGCTGCTGATGATGATGACATCATCAGTGTCCTAACCTTTTTGTTACGATATAAGTAAACAAAGTTATTTTTTTCCCGCCATCCACTTAACATCAACAATTTTAGATTTAAATCTGCTTCGTATTCTTATTTAACATTATGATATTTATAATATTGTTGACAAAAATATTATAATAAAATTTTTTATTAATATAAATATTATCTAAAATTAGATACAAACACAGAACGATTTGATTAGACGTAAAATTAGAAAATACTTTTTCAAAATCTCAGCACTGGACTATTTCAAAAATAAATAATTGTAAAAGAAAATTTTTAAATCTAAGTTCTAAATTTTACCGGATTGGACTAAACGGTTCAACCGATAAGACCATGTCATCCATGCTATAAAGTAGTTGAACTGGATAAGTTAAAAAATCGCTTTGAATTTGAATCGATGGTTCATCAATCGGTCCAATTTTAATCTAATCAGAAATTTTTTTTGATCAAATTATATTAAAATTTAACGGCTTAAAATCAACCTAGCTTTTTTTTTCTTTTATTAGCAAAGATTAGTCTTATAAAAAGTAAATATTAAAAATTTATATTTATTTAATTTAGTTTAAAAATTATTATTAGAATTAGACTATTATATTATTAATAGTACAAAATACTTTGTACTATTAAATTTTTTACCCTTAAATGAATAGATATAATATTATGATGATAATAATCACCTTAGAATTTAGTAAGTAGTTATTGAAATAGTATGATCTAAAAAATAAAAATTATCAAAAATAAAATTTAATAACAACAAATATTTGATACTAGTGATAACAGCCGAATTGTTATTATTATATAATTAAGTAGGAGTATAGATTTTATATAACAAAATTAAAAATAATAATTAAATATTTATGATATTATTGGTTATTCTGACGGTCAACTCGTTGAACTAGTGATTCTTGACTCTGTAACATTTACATATACATATCGCTGTCAGGTTCGATTTTTAAAATATTGTTTTAAACTACACTATAATTGAGATAATTTCTTAAATTTGAACAATAATAAATTAATAATTCGCCATTTCTAGCATTCTCCTTGAGCTTGAGCACGAGAGAACACAAGTAGAACCAAATAACACAATATAAACACCACACCATGTAGCCGTTGTTACCCTAATAAACGAGGTTTCCATGAAGATCCAATCTCCATATAAAATAAATACACTACCGTTTGAAAATATGCAGGTACTCAATTAACTCTTTAAGTAATAAGCTAAGGAGACATGATATAACAATTAGTACAATACACCAAACACATAACACAATGAGAGCACAATGGCTTCTGCTTCTCACCCTCCTCTCTATTGCCTCCGTACTCCTCTTCCTATTCCTCCTGCACCTCCACCAAAACCCTAACCCTAACCCCATCCTCCTTTCCAATCCCCTCAATGGTGCTGTTGCTGCTCCTCGCTTGCAGCCATCGCCGCCGCCGCCGTTTAGACTACTCATTGGCATCCTGACCCGCGCCGACCTCTACGACCGCCGCCACTTCCTCCGCCTCGTCTACGGCTCTCAACCCCCCTCCCCGATCGCCGAAATCCATGTCAAGTTTCGTAAAATGACGATTTTATCCAAATAAGAAAAATATAGTGTGCTAGACAAAGATTACGTTTGTACGAATTTTAAAACAGTGGTGGACGGCCGATACTCAGATGATCTTCTATCCTTTTTGATGCTTGACAACAGGTTTGTATTCTGCCGGCTGACGAAAGAGGAGCAGCGGTACCTGGTGGCACTGGAGATCTTGCGGTTCGACGACATTGTCATCCTCAACTGCACCGAGAACATGAACGCCGGCAAAACCCACGCCTTCCTCTCCGCCCTCCCCGCGGCCCTGCCCCCGGGCCGCCGCTACGACTACGTCATGAAGGCCGACGACGACACCTACGTCCGCCTCGGCCCCCTCGCCCAGTCCTTGAACCCTCTGCCCCGTAGGGACCTCTACTACGGCTTTGTGCTGCCGTGCGCCAGCACGGACGCGCACGGCGGCTACATGTCGGGGATGGGGTTCGTGCTGTCGTGGGACCTCGTGGAGTGGATCGCAGAGTCGAAGGCTGCAGCGCAGGACACGGTGGGGCCCGAGGACCAGCTGGTGGGGCGGTGGCTGGCGGGTGGAGGTAAGGAAGGAACAGGAAAACGGAGAAGCCCGGGATGTACGACTACCCCGGGACGAACGGGCAGTGCTCGCACGACCTCATCCCGGCGACCGTCGCGGTGCACCGCCTCAAGAGGTGGGACCGCTGGCTGCACGTCATCGAATTCTTCAACGTCACCAAGAGGCTGAAGCCCTCCAAGCTCTACTTCATCGACTGACTGACTGACTGACTGACTGACTATAATTTGAGTGTACTTTTAATTTAAACTCATGCTATATATGCTAAAGAGGGGAAATTACTAGGTGGACCATGGTCCACCAAGTGAACTATAACAACATACTTCTTTTACTAGGGTGTGATCACAACCATGATTCTAGAATACAATACATTTTTCCCAGAATAATATACTACTGCATCAGGAACTACGCTCTGCAGTTGGAAATAGTTTATCCATACAAGGTATAATCTTATCTACCCACTCACATTTTTAAGTAAAAATATGATAAGTTTCTATTTTTCAGGGAAAGCAAATGCAGTTTTCAAAGACAAAACAACCAGACACAGAATTTGTAGTTACATTCCTTTTAATTAGACACTGCAAAACGTATTAGATGCATATATATATATGCATTCATCAAACTATAGTCCCTGCATGTAGCGAGAAAATTTGTACCACAATCTCCATGCATTATGAAATACGAAATGCGAGTTTCAAGCTACAGGTGCAACTGTTTACACGGCGCACTTCAGCGACTTTAGCGATCCAAATAGTCGTTCTATTCATAGTGATCAGATTTCTTATAACAAAATGTAGAAAAAGAGAAAGTTCTAAGAATTCGGTCAAAATGTTAGGTAAAGCAGGCATCACAAAATCCAGTCACCGACGCAATGTTAATCTACACAAATCAGCAAGAAAATGTCACATAACATATACTGTAAGGGTGATGAAACATTGTTAATTTACAGAAATTGACAAGAAAAACTCATCTAACGTGTCCTTCGCAAGGCTTTTGCAAATTAAGATACCAAAATTCTAAGCTTAAAGCACGTATGCGTTGGCTACATCAAAGAATGTACCTAATCAATCAATGGAAGCGCATCCATTATATATGGATTAATGAATCAATAAATGGAACCGCACGACACTTTTACATAGGGAGAAAGGCAAAATTCGACACTACAAGAAAGGTGCTTGGTGCATACCTCATTGTTTCCGAACCATTTGGTCGTCAGAAGAATCAGTGGCTTTGAGAAAAATAAGTCCTCCAGTTTGTCTCGATAAATCAAGCTGATCTTCAGAGAATAGGGTTTGAAGGGCCAATTTTTCTTTTAATTTTTCCTATTCATACCCTGTTGAAAGTAATGCATGATTCGTGCAACCAAGATGTCAACCCATGTATCGGGTAGTCCGGGAAGGCACCAATGCATGCAGTCCTGTCCCCATATGGCAACGGCATCCTTCTTTCCCAGCCATATTGCTGGATGCGCATCGGCCCGAAACTCACTTAAATATGTCAAATTGAATAATTGTATGTCCGTGCCAATTAAAGCTCTTTGAATGAGAGAATTCACTTCTCTTGCTTCTTTGTTTACTCCTTTGTTCCTCCCATCGAACCAAGAATCAAGCTGTGGAGACATCAGCTCAAAATTTGCCTTCAGGGAATTCAGAAGAATTGGATTGTGTTTAACAAATGCAAAGATGCGGGAAACCCACTTATAAACATCACGTAACTCAACATTGAACCCCGAAAATTTTGTAACATATCACCCAATGGAACACCGAGGAAGGAGGCAGAATAATGAAATGATGCAGTCTGAAAGGGGTCTATATGAGACATAACATTTCAGGGGTTCAAAATTAAAATTATCATATTTATAGGGTGTTTCGTGCAATTTAGCATTCCCAGAAAGTTTTAGAGACTTCAGGAAGAACAAGTATATTAGTGGCACCTCATTTTCTTTCAGGGGCTCATTGAATAAGCAGCTGCCATTATGATCCCATTCCCCACCATAGAAGTGCCTCGGCGATTGAGTTCGCCATAGCATTAATGTTTGTTTAGGAACTTCCCGATCTATGTAAGATGCCATACTCTCGAGCACTACTTTTAGGCCATCAAAAATGCCGAGTGGGGGATCTATCGGCTTTCCTTCTCTATAGAAGACAAGTGGAGTCTCTTTAGGAAATTTATCTGGCCCCCACCTGAGTTCAGACGAATTAATAGAGACGAATTAATAGAGCTTAATCACACAAAAGTCATCACATCCGTCAGAAAAAGAAATACGAATAATCTAGATTGTAGAGATGATGCAGACTAGACAGTATTCTGTGCTAAATTTGACATATAGATCCTATTAATAGTCAAAATTACTGATGCTTATTTCTTACATCATGAAGAAGAAATCTCGGCAACTAGTTCTGCAAGCTTGACAAATTTTGTTGAAGCAAACTTAACTTAAAGATGCCGTTGGTGAATTGTCAGTTGAAGACTCAGACTTTCATATTGCTGATGATAAACATATGCGAAGTTCCATACTTAAAACTATATATGGTTAAAACAAAACTTAAAAGCCCATACTTACAATAACGGGTTCTACTTTTGCTTACCTGTCCATAACAATAAATGTACTGTTTTATGTATTTAAATTTGAATATGTGAATCCAAGATATATTCTTCTATTTGAGAACTAGTACATCCATAATATTGGCAGTAGACTCAATAAAAGGCCTTCGCGATCTCACAACAAATGGATGGATGAATTTACTAAAATCAACATCAACATATCCTTTATTCCAAAGCACTCCCAGTATCAAAAGCATATAATCCACTTTTTTTTTTTTTTTTTCTTTTTCAACAGGGATCGATGATAAACCCAAGTTCCATGGAAATCTGTAGTTCCAATAATCCTTCTAGGAATAATCCAACTCAATCTCAAGTTCCAAAAGCTTCCAAATAAGTCAAAATGTGATTTAGACTTGGGAGGGACCCATTTTTTTCAAGATCTAATAGAAAGTGTGTAGGTATCAAAATGACAATTGATTCAAGAAGTGAATAACTCAACCTCATCTATCGAACACATCATAAATCTGGTTTCCTGACTCATTTGGATATTGAACTGTTGAGCTGATAGCAGACTAGAATAGGTTCAAGTTACAGTACATTACAATATTCTTGTGTTGGTAAAGGTCTATGGATTGAAATTTAATGGTAGGTTCAATAAGAAAACCAATGACATTTCGAATAACTAAACAATTGGGAAAAAAAAAATAAAGAACAAGAGTAGTACCGCAAACTATAAAATCCGAATATTGGAACAACAAAACTCTTTAACCAGAAAACAACATCTAATATACTATATGAATGTGGGAATGAATGACAGGGATGTAAAGTATGCAGTAATGAGACTAATATTTGCAAAGAAGTTCAACATTGTATAATGCGCAACGATGACAGTTTAAAAAATCTAACAATTCGATAATTTGTAAACACCAAATGCTTCAAAGAATTTTATTTATTATTGAATGCAGCAAGGTAGGCCATATAGCACTAAGACGCTAACTACTCTAGCATCTTTGTATATTATTGTAGTCCAAAAAGAAGGCATATGAGGACATATGTTCAGATAGCATTTAATAAAATCTTTCCAATTAAAGCATTAGAGAACACGCAATGATATCTTTTCAACTAAATTGATAATCTTACCAATGTCCAGTATTAAAAATTAGGACATCATAGAACTTGGTGATCTTAACCCAATCATCAGCTGCAACATCGACATTCACCTTATAAATCCCTCTTATTCCATCTTTAGCTCGAAGAGTTAAATGCTCCACAGGCTGCCACCTTTATATAATTAGTTATGAAGTGAGCACCCAAAATTAAACATATCATAGACAGAAAAAAGCGAGTTTAATCCAAGTTAGAAAGCTATAAAACTTCAATTTCAAAATAGGACAAATTCTTATGATCATAGAGACCTACACTTAATATACTATTTCGAAATTAAGAAAATCAAGCGTCATAGAATTATTTTCTACTTATCAAAAGCATTCCAAAAGGCATCCAAAGAATTTCCTTCTTAAAGCTATAACTAATTATAATCATGCATAACAAGTCGGAATACGCCACTTTGTCAATAACTCAATATTTAGTTTTAAGCTCTTTTTTTTTTTGGAGTAAATTATGTATAGTTACGCAGCACGAAGCTACTGCTTTTAAGATTCAGAATCTAATATTTGCTTTCCACTGAAGCAAAAGCTCTAGATTTTTTTTGCTTTCCAAACTCTCTGCTAAAATTCCAGTTGCTGTAAGTAGAAGCAGATGCATCATCAAAAAGGGCCCTAAACAGAACAAATCAATAGTTAGCTAGCAAGGAGCTTCTGCATTTAAGACTCAAAAATCTCAACTTTTGCTTTCCACAGTAGTAAAAGCTCCAGATTTTCCTATTTACCAAACACTCCGCTAAGATTATAATTGCTAAATGCAAAAGCAGAAGCTGAACCAATCTCAAATTACTCGAATCAACGTATCAAATCAAAGAAAAGGGGAAAAAGAATCATTACGTGTAGTTAGCAAGCAACACGGCGCGGTGATAAGCCACGGTGACATCGAACTTGGGGAAGTACCCGCCTCTCCACGCCCTCTTCCTCTTCCACTTCCTCGCCCCGGCATCGGCGGATCGGAGAGCGCACAGCAACGCCACCATGAAGTTCTCGTTCAGCGAGTCCCCCACGAACCCGATCCTCCGCCCCCGCGCCGCCACGAGGAACCCGCGCGGGTCGGCGCGCGGGACCGCGGCGCCGCCGCAGCGGTCGGGGAACCACGCCCACGACGCGATCGAGTCCATGCGATCCCGGCCATTGCGGAGGCAATTCCACGCGTTGCGGTGGAAGGGGCACGCGGCGTCGTAGAGGGAGCGGCGGAGGGGGGCGGGTGACCACCGCCCCGCGGCGAGGTCGGCGTCGGCGGCGCCGCAGGGGCGTGGGGAGGGGAGGAGGAGGAGGAGGAGGAGGAGGAAGCGGCGAGGAGGAGGAGGAGAGAGGGGGTGGTGTGAAGGACGAGGATTAGGGTTAGGGTTAGGGTTAGGGTTAGGGTTAGAAGGGAGACCCATCGCCTCCGCAATGAGAGCACCATTTCATTGCGGGGATGCTCGCGAAGCAAAGCAACGAAACACGAAGAAGGAAAAAAAAAAAAAAAAGGAAAAAAAAAAAGTAGTTAAAATATATAGACACCCCCTAACCTTTAACTGATTTTGAAATTCACTCCCTACACTTTTTTTATTTGATTTACGCCCCTCTATTTATGTTAGTAATTTGGAGACATTTGCCAGAATCAAAATAAACGGCCACAAAAAATGTACGTTACCAATAATTAGTTACTAAAAAGTCACCATTTTTTTTGCTTACTTAATAATAATTTTGGACCAATACACCTCTTTTTCCACTCAGCAATAAAATAATTTATGAGTATATAAACATAAAATCTAAATAATTTGTTCTTCTCCTTTCTTTTTCTGCTCTTCTCTTTTTTGAGTAAAACAATTTTTTATCCAGCGCTTTTTTCGTGGACATTTGTTTAGATTCTAACAAAATTTTCAACAAAAAAAAAAAAAAAATTCAAAGGGTCAAATTTCAAAATAGATTATAGTTTAGAAAAAAAGATATTATATATTTTTTTAAGGTGTATGATATTCATCTTAAAGTTTAGCAAGTATTTATACATTTTAATCTAAAGGTAAAATGATGAATTACACTTTTGAACCTCAAATTATATTTAGTCTTCGAATTTTAATTAGTTGTGATATTTTAATTTTAAAACTTTTTGGTTGTTAAATTCATGGCTCACGACTTAAATTTTTTGAATAAATATTAATTAATTAATAATAATCAAAGTAATATAATATTTTAATTATTATTGTATCATCAGATAAAATATTATTATAATTTAAAAAATTTAAAAATTAAAATATCACATACCTCATAATTCGACTCGAAAGTTGCAACTACTTAACGTTAGAAGATTAAAGTGTCCGACAATTTATAGTTTGAACCAAAAATTGCAACTATTTAAAGATTTAGGACTAAAAGATTATGCGCTTCATAGTTTAAGGACCAAAAGTGTAATTTATCCAAGATAGGAGGAACATTTTATTGGAAAATGCTATTTTTATACCCCAAAAGTGAGGGGTAGTAGAACTTACACCCCAGTCTAAAATTCATAAAAATTCAAATGAGGCTTAATATGATAAGGGTATATATAAATATACACCCCTTTAGGAGTGTGTATCTTACACTCCATCCTATTTTATAGTAGGGTGAATTTCATTCATCACTCGACGAGTAAAATAATATTCACCTCAGAATGGGATGGGGTATAAGATGTACACTCCTAAAGGAATGTACATGTAGCATCCTTGTATGATAATTAAGAAGATAATAACTTTTTGATCAAGAGGATCTAAGATATTCACCCTATTTCAGTATTGGTTTAAAATTTTGGGCCCATCGCCGTCCCAATGCCGACCCAATATTTTTATTGGACAAATATGAATATTGAGCCCAGCGACTTTGGGCCCGTGCAATCTATGAATCGCATACATTTTTATAAGTCTCGTATGTTCGTGTCGGATACGCGTATATGCTAACAGACTCTTGTCTAACGCAGACACATTATGGATGCGGATTCGATGCGTGTCTATAATACATCCCATTAAAAAATTATATATATTTTTTTATTTTATTTTTTATGCATATATAATATTACATGATAAATATTTTGACTTTTTAATGAATACATATAATTTTATTTTTGAATAATATAAATAATATGTATGGTACAATATTTCTTTCTTTAAAATATATAAACTATTAATGAAAATTTTATTAACTTTTATTCGTTTGAAAAATATAATAATTTTTTAATAAAATTAATATTTTATGTGTAATAAATATAGATATTATTATAGTAATAATACTATATTTTATTAACTATGGCTATGCAATATTTGTGTTCTAATTTTTTAAAAGTTATCGAATCATGGTATTCGAGTCGTGTCATGTTTCGTATTTCATATTTGTATTCATAGCGTTTAGAATCTGTTTGGATATATAGTAAAAAATTATCATGAAATTTATAAAGTATAGTTTTGATCTAAATGAAATAGAAAATTGTATAACTCTAAAAAATTTTACGGTCCGAGTTCGAAGCATAGTTGCATCACATTTCTAGCTAAATTTATTTCAAAAATAAACGAAACTATTAGCATGGTACCTTTCTATTAAAAAAAAAAAAATCACAATTTCAAATTTTAAACTGTTTGGATCCATATTATAAAATTTCACAAAATTTCTTTCAATTTAAAATTTTTAAAAATAAATATATATATATTAATTTTATATTTTAACATTTTAAGATTAAAAATTTCATAATTTGAAATTAAAAGTTAAATATTTAAATTTTGAAATTAAAATTTGAAGTTAAAAATTAAAATTAAAATTTAAAATTTCAAACTAAAAATTTGAAAAATTGAAAAAAAAATCTAAATTTAAATTTTAGAATTTGAAATTAAAAATTCTAAATTGTAAAATTAAAATTTATTATTTTAAAATAATAAATTTTAATGTTTAAAATTTAAAATCAATATTATAAAATTTAAAATTTAAATTTTGAATTTTGAATTTTTAAATTTGAAATTTAAAATTTGAATATACACTCAAATTTTAAAATTAAAATTCAAATTCAAATTGAAATTTTTAAATTTGAAATTTAAATCATAATTTTAAAATTTAAAAATTAAAAATTTTAAATTTAATTTTTGTGTTGAAGGTTTAAATTTAAAATTTTAAAATTTAAAATTTATTATATCTTAGAAGTGAGGGAGTCTAAAAATGATGATTTTTTTTTTTATATTTTTTTATATATATATATTAGACTGAATTTTTACTTTACCCTAATTTTTTATGGTATAGTATAACTATACTCTAAATAAAAATGATATTTTTAACCATTCAAACCATCATAGAAATTTTTTTTTTTTTATGAATATAATATAATTTAACTATGCTATATTTTTTAGTGCATCCAAACGACCTCATTTTGCAGATTTTCAGAACAAAATATTGCTGTACTCGAATAAGTTTGTTTCATCGAAAGCAGCAGAAAAGGTGAAGCAATTTTTATCCATAATAAAATATTCACTTTGCATTGGTTGAAATTTAAATCATAATTTTAAAATTTAAAAATTAAAAATTTTAAATTTAATTTTTGTGTTGAAGGTTTAAATTTAAAATTTTAAAATTTAAAATTTATTATATCTTAGAAGTGAGGGAGTCTAAAAATGATGAAATATATATATTTTTTAGACTGAATTTTTATTTTACCCTATTTTTTTATGGTATAGTATAACTTATACTCTAAATAAAAATTATATTTTTAACCATTCAAACGCTTCATAAAAATTTGTTTTTATGAATATAATATGATTTAACTATGCTATACTTTTAGTGCATCCAAACGACCTCATTTTGCCAGATTTTCAGAACAAAATATTGCTGTACTCGAATAAGTTTGTTTCATCGAAAGCAGCAAAAAAGGTGAAGCAATTTTTATCCATAATAAAATATTCACTTTGCATTGGTTGAAATTTAAATCATAATTTAAAAATTTAAAAATTAAAAATTAAAAATTTAATTTTTGTGTTGAAGGTTTAAATTTAAAATTTTAAAATTTAAAATTTATTATATCTTAGAAGTGAGGGAGTCTAAAAATGATGAAATATATATATATTTTTTAGACTGAATTTTTACTTTATCCTATTTTTTATGGTATAGTATAACTATACTCTAAATAAAAATTATATTTTTAACCATTCAAACGCTTCATAAATTTTTTTTTTATGAATATAATATAATTTAACTATGCTATATTTTTTAGTGCATCCAAACGGTCTCATTTTGCCAGATTTTCAGAACAAAATATTACTGTACTCGAATAAGTTTGTTTCATCGAAAACAGCAGAAAAGGTGGAGCAATTTTTGCCCATAATAAAATATTCGTTTTACATTGATTGTTTGCCTTATTGGTCCAAGTTGGAACTCACCAAAATATTATAATTGACTCGTGCACCTCATAGTCAATTACTAAATAAAAATAGTAAAAAAAAAAATATGATAAAACATTAATAATGGAGAATTTTAGTTCTTATATTATTTATTTTCTGTCAAATCAACAACGAAACTGAAAAAAATTTAGCTCCACAGCTATATAAACAAATAACGCAAGAGAAATATTTATGCATTAAATATGAATATACTTTTATAAAGTTAAAAAAAATCTTACATATTCCTCCAAATTTTAAATTATTTTATATATCTCTTCAAATTTTTCATACCTTATAAATATATCCTTCTAATTAAAATATATTACAATATAAAAAATCTCCTTATAAAAATTTATTTTTTTATTTTTCTTTTTAATTTTCAAAAACTTATATTTTAGCCTCTTAAATTTTAAAAATTATTTTTAAAAAAATTATGGTGTTAATAGAGAAGATAAAATAATCAAATTATTCTTATTTGTTCTATCAGTATAAATTATAAAAGATAGACGAAATAATGATGAAATTCTAATAAAGAGAAATTAAATACATCAACTTAAATTTTTGAGATGATCAAATATAGAGTTTTGAAAGTTAGGAAAAAAAATAAAAAATTAAATATTTACATATAGATTTTTTATAATTTAACTAAACTTTTATCAATTTTTGCTAAATTTTCTATAACTTTCAATGGGACCAACCACAAAAAAGAAAAAAAATCCAGAGCATCTCCTACCAAGTTGATTGGGAAGTAGGAATTTAATTTTTTTTTTAAAAAAAATAACTTGCTAACGCTTTATTTATTAAAAAAAATAAATTAAACTACAAAACAATATGACCTTCGAAAATGTATATTTTACTGTACTATAAAAGAGATAAAATATAATCAGTCAAAAAAAAAAAAAAAAAAAAAAAAAAAAAAAAAAAAAAAACGTGGAAGATAAAGTTCATAAATTTTGTTCCACTAAGAAAGCATCTACCAAAAATTTTTGTCCCGCACGCTGGCGAGGTTCACATCATAGACTCATGGTCCAGTTTAATTAATATAATAATAATAAAAATAACAGGCACCTTTTGACCCACTTTTTGGCCTAATTTTGAATATCCCACGATAGAAAAATAGGGTTGGGTTGCGTTTACTGCGGTCAACAAGCCAAATACCAAGAATCATTATATTTCAAAATTTTAAATTATTAAAAAATAAATTTAAAATATAAATTTAATTAAATAAAAAAAATTTACATAATGGAGAGCAAGACCAAATTAGTGTGATATTCCTAATATTTTTATATCGGATGGAAATAAAATTATAATAAAATATATAAGAGACATTGACACTAATAATAATAACTGAGTTTAAGTATTTTAGACTGTGATTTGAGCCCAATGAGTTATTATTGCTGGTGGACCAAATCGTTACATTTATTATTACTAGTCGGTCGGATCGTTACATTTGGTATCAGAGCCAGTTATCAGCCGGAAGTGCGTGAAGAGTTTCGGCTGACCCTTTGTCTTAGATGACAGGATTAATATAAGTTACATGAACACTAGTAAAAATAACTGAGTTTAAGTATTTTAGGCAGTGATTTGAATCCAATAAATTATTATTGCTAGTAGGGCAGGTCGTTACAATTGGAACAATAATTTTTGTTTTAGAACAAATTGGTATAAATTTGAAACTAATGTTCCGCCATTTTTTCTGAAACAAGCTTGTTTTCACTTAAGAACAGATTTAATTAAAATAAAAATAATTTTAATTATTATATTAATTTTTAATTAATCTAATATTTTGACTAATCTAATTATTTAATTAACTAATTATCTGACTATTAAATAATTAACTAATTAATTTATTAAATTATTAATTTTACTATATTAATACATATTATTTATATTTAAATATTATAATAAATTATACTTTAATATTAAATAAATTATTTGTATTAAATGTAAGTTTAAGTAGGATTGGCAAAAAAAAAAAAAAAAAAAAATAGTTTAAAAAAAATATTTTTATTAAATTATAAATTATAATAAATTATTTTTATCCAATATAATAATAAATTATATTTTAAAATTATATTTTATGTCAAAATCAATCATCACCTTTTTGTAAAATCCATATTAGGAGCCTACTCGAACTCAGAATCAAAATTTTCTGCTTTGACATTATGTTAAATTATATAAAATAAAATAATAATTATTTTTTAATAGCTTATGCTAATAAAAAAAAATGGTGCTTTCATATTTTTATTTTTAACACTTTTTATTCCGTCTGGAATTAAAATTTTTTAATGTTTTTTAATAAGTTCATGATGTAAATTTGAATTAAATAGAAAATTAGTAAGAAAATTAATTATATTGGCATTTAGTATGACTCGTGAATTTTTTGCTCGAAAGTATATTAAATTTTATGAAACAAGTGTTATTTTTCAAATGCCGAAAATATCCCTCCGTTTTAATTAATTTTTAACATTTGACCATATGTGTTTTTTATTTGTTTGTAAAAAATAATTTTTTAAGAATATCTATAAAGAGTAGGAAGAAAGATTAAGATCACAAACAATTTTAAAAAAATTATTTTTATATTATATATAATTTTTTAATTATTTTTTTCACATTTACATTGGGAAAGTTTTAATTATTTTTTTGAAAAGTCAAAATAATAGCTATAGTGGTCAGTTCAACATTCTTAGATACTTAATAGCACTTCAATAAATAAAGTGGGTGGCGAAAAATACTTTTATTTTTTTAATCTGTCAAAAAAAAAAAAATTTCTGTTTTGACCATGCCAGAATAAGATGAGTGTCAAAAATAAAAATAAAAATAATTTATTTTAAATTCGTTTCAATCTGATAAGAAAGAAAGTGATAGGTGAAAAACCTTTCAAGTATTTTTAGTGTAAGTGATAAAAAATTTAATATTTGATATCTGAAATTTTAAATTCAAAATTTAATTACTTCATATTTTTAATTAAATTTATTTTTTTAAAAATAAATGAAATAAATAGCATGTTATTTTTCTCTCTCTCTCTCTCTCTCTCAAAAAAAAAAAAAACCCTTTTACTAGTTTTGGAAACAAATAGGGGCTACTTAATTACACGTAATTATAATTATACTATAGTTAAAATTACACGGAGTGATTCTTTTTAAAGTATTCTATGGCCAATTTTTAATTTATATTTTGTAAATATTATTTTGGTACAAATATATATAACTTATGGGAACTATGAAATATTTTGACTCAGACTATTCTATTTTTCAAAATTTTAATTTTACTATCTAACTTTCAATTTATTTGATTTGAATTAGTTAACAAATTTTGACTTCATAATTAAAACTAATTATTTATTTGAATGGATTTATAGTTATAAAAATTATACGAAGTATACTGATTAAATCTGTTAATGATAAATATCGATTCAGATTTTAAAGTCAAAATATTGTTAGTTGACTCAAAATCAACCAAATTGAAAAATTAAGTAGCCAGTTAAAAATAGTCCATAATTTAAATAAGTTCTGCATACTTTTACGTTTTATTAATTTTAATATTAAAAATTTTGAAAAATTATTAATCGTAGAACGAAGCTGTAAGCTGCACACACTTTTTAGGTGTAAAACTAATATTTTCCAATTGCATATAAGTTCAAATTTAATATTTGGTTATGTGTATTTTAATTTGATAGAATTACGTCTAAATTAGCCGTAGATTTTACTATAGAAGTTGTTGAAAAAAATAATTAACTTCAAACAAAATATAAACAGAACTTCTTAATATTTTTTTAAATAGAAAAATATTTTTAAAGTGATAAAATTTTATAGAAATAATCAAAAAAAAAAATTATTTATAGCGCTAATGTTTTCTCCTGTATCTAACCAAATAGAATGAATACGTATAATTATAATTACTGCATTTCCAAATTACATGTATATCTAATTATACTATATTTATAATTATATCTAAACTAAAAGTGTTTTTATTAAAACCAAATAAAATAAGTAAGTAAGCAATTAATCTAGGAAAATTAATCTAACCCATCGCTCTCAAATGTGGCAACGCACCAAACCTGAGCATATTTCGTAAGTCACGCACTAATAATCCCTCTCCTCCACCCAAACAACCGAGTAATATGGGCACTACGTAAAACTATATTTCTCCCATCTCTCTATATAAACCCATGCATGATCCCTTGTGGAAGTGTGCATTAGATCAACTTGTTAGTTTACAATGGGTTTCCCCGTGATCAAAGGCCTTTGCATGGCTCTGCTTCTTCTTCTAACTGTGTGGGCTTCTTTCGCCTCGGCTTCTCGAGAGCTCGGCGAGATGTCGATGTTAGAGAGGCACGAGAAGTGGATGGCTCAGTACGGCCGCGCGTACAAAGACGCTGCGGAGAAGGAGAGACGGTTTGAGATATTCAAGTCTAATTTTGAGCTGATTCAGACGTTCAACGAAGGAAATCACAAGTTTAGGCTCGGGTTGAACCAGTTTGCCGATCTGACGAACGACGAGTTCAGGGCCATGAACAACGGCTTCAAGCCGAACTCGGGCGCGGCGGTGAGCGCGGCGAAGCAGTTCAGGTTTGAAAATGTTACTGCAGTGCCTGCGAGCATGGATTGGAGGGCTAAAGGCGCGGTTACTCCTGTCAAGGACCAAGGACAGTGCGGTGAGGAGCATTTAATTTGGCTTGTGTTCTTAATTTATTTATTCCTGCTTAATTAGTTATATGTTGCGCATGCTTGTTAATTTGTTGAACATACATGTAACAAAACTAGGATGTTGCTGGGCATTCTCCGCGGTAGCCGCAATGGAAGGGATCACCCAGCTCACAACAGGCAAGCTAGTCTCCTTATCCGAGCAAGAGCTCGTGGATTGCGACGTCCACGGCCAGGACCAGGGCTGCGAAGGTGGGCTAATGGACACGGCTTTCGACTTCATCATCAAGAACGGAGGTCTAGCCACCGAATCCAGCTACCCCTACAAGGCGGCAGACGGCGCGTGCAACACCAGCAAGGCTGCAGCCGCCTCCATCTCAGGCTACGAGGACGTGCCTAAGAACAATGAGTCCTCTCTTCTCAAGGCGGTCGCCCACCAGCCGGTGTCGGTCGCCATAGACGCCAGTGGGTCTGCCTTCCAGATGTACAGCAGTGGCATCTTTACAGGCAGCTGCGGAACCGATCTAGACCACGCGGTTACTGCAGTGGGCTATGGCGTGGCAAGCGACGGTACCAAATATTGGATTATTAAGAATTCGTGGGGCTCATCGTGGGGCGAGAACGGATACATAAAAATGGAAAGAGATGTGCATTCTAAAGAAGGACTCTGCGGCATCGCGATGAAAGCTTCCTATCCTACAACTTGAGAGCAAAGTGTAATAATACACTTATGCATTAGTGCAGAACTACAAGTGAAGTCATTAAATAAGTAGCTTTATATCCATAAAATGTTGCTTCGAAAGTACCTCTAAATGTATGGAAACATGGAGTTCAATAGAGAATTACTTGTGGGTGCTGTTTATGCTAAAGCTCAGTTTTCTTTTGTGTTTAAATTATGGCAATTAATTTGCTGCCTTCAAATCTTGTCTATGACTCTTATATTTTTTTTCCTATAATTTTTTCCCATAGAAGAACAAATTAGGTTCGATAATCAATTTATTTATACTGTTATTCTATACTGTAAATTGCAAATGTGCTACATCATCTCCCATTTAATATCATTTGTAAAGTTTTTTTTTTTTTTTTTTTTTTTTTTGTTATATATACTAGTTATATTTGAAAATATTATTTTCTATTCAAAAGATCACCATGTGGTATAGGTATCAGTCAATGCTATCAACTGACGTGACCACGTGTAGTATAGGCATCAATCAACCTGGTCAACCGATGATGCGAACAAATTAGCTAGAAGGCGGGCACGTAGTACGCTGACCGAGAGCCAAAAAGAATAAGCTTGAAACTGATCGAGTTTTAGATGCGCAGTAACTGATTAATATCATAGAGAGTGAAGTTTGTGGACAACAAGCCTCTAATCCGAGTGTGTCCCGCAAAACAAAGAATGTGCCAAAAAATGTGGGACGTGACTGAGCTATTCGCCACTACGTGAACCCGTAATTAACTGTAGGAAATATATGTTAGTATGACTAGGCCGATTTTCTTTATAATAAGGATCCTTAATTCACGCGTACAAGCGACCACAACAATTTACTTCTTTTTTAATTTCTGGCATTTCCAGTTCTTTGGCATAATTTTAAAAGCTTAGTCCTATAATTTAGTTAAGAGTGTAGTTAAGTGCTTAGCAATATTTATAGTTTTTTTAAGAATAGTTTCACTTATGTAACCAGCTTTTCAATTAATAGAATTGACTCGGCTCTGAGTCGATTTTTGGTTCAATTCAAGTGTGAATTCGATTGAGCTGATTCGTTTCTTATTATTTGATTTTGAGATGCACTTCGAGGATCAGTCAAGAAACCGATCAACGATCAAGCTCGATGAACGGTTCAACTTCGTTCGAGATCAACAGTCCGCAAACTATGAGACTAAATTGCACCAAATTGGTATTAAACTCGAGGCTAAATTTCACCTTTGGTCCGCAAACTATGAGGCTAGTGACACATTGATCCTCAAATTTTAATTTATTGTGATTTTGACTTGAATATTTTTAATTATTATAATTAAATTTCATAATTAAACTTAATTAGTTAAATAATGAATCGTTGTTAATGTGATAGTAACATGATAGCAATTAGGAAGATGCTAAATTACTATCAGCGAAATATTAATATCTAGTCAATCAAATAGGACTATAAAATCAATTATAATAATTTAAAATTTAAAATTATAATTAATTAAACTTTGAGGACCAAATGTCACGTGGCTTATAGTTCGATGACGAAAAGTACAATTTATTCTAAATTCTATAATAAATTTAATACTTTATTATTCTATAGTATAAATTGCATGAAATGTGCTGCATCACATAGAGCATTTTTTTATTTTTTTTCCCCTTGATATCTTTGCTAGTTCTTCGTTGACCTTTCGTAATAGTGTAACACCATCTTCCAATTAACTATAAGAAAATTAATATTTAAGAGTTTTTAAAAAATATTTAATAATACTAAAAGATGTTAAAATTAATATAGTTTAGTGTCATATTTAAAAACATCGACTAAAACATCTGCAAATAAAGATTCATCACGTATATATTGTCGTTTATGCCAAGTGTCGATAAAATATATTCTAATATTCTAAAACATCAATTTTTTTTTTTTAAATCCTAACATTTAAAAAAATTAAAAAATTTAAAATAATAATAAAATTTATCATTTAATAAATTAATTTGAAGCTTCGTTATTTTAAGCATCAATGTTTGCTACGTTATAGGGACATCCGGAGAAACTTTCTCCAAGCGTCTTCTAAAAAATATTTTTGTACTAATTTTTTTTTTTATAGTGAGATTAATATTGCTTATCTTTCTTTTTCTGTAATTTATAAATCTGTTTATTATTTTTTTTTTTTAAGAGAGAGAAATATAACATGCTATCCGCTTTATTTTTTTTTTTTTTTAAGAAACAAACTTAGCTGGAAATGTGAAGCAACTAGACTTCGAACTCGGAATATATTTGATTTGAACTATTTAAAACTTGAAATAAAAATTAAAATAATTTATTTTTAATTTTAATATTTGATTTGAAAGATTACCATTTCCATTTCTATCCTGGGATATATTGATTGAATCCCCCAAATTGATTCTCCCTACAGGCCCAAAAGCTTCTTGTGTTGAGCTTTTCCAAGCTTGAGCTTTTCCAAGCTGCAACTTTGGCCCAATTTTTGTATGTTTGGCGCATACGAAGTGAGTTATCCAGACGGAATAAATACTCCAACCAACATTCAGAGTGTCTCCAAATAGTGATCGAACATTCGGCTAACGTTAAGGTTCGGAGTACAGCTGGCTTGCGCTCGACTCAAAATTAAATAAGTCGAGTTTAAACCCAAAAACAATTAAAATTTATTTTAAGCCAAGTTCGAGTGTTTCTGGGCTCACTTGTATTAGGCTAAAAAAACTCCAATATATATATATATATATATATATATATATATATATATATATATATAGAGAGAGAGAGAGAGAGAGAGAGAGAGAGAGAGAGAGAGAGAGAGAGAGAGAGAGAGAGATGGGCTGGAATGCTATTGATAGCACCAACCCAACTTTGCCATCCATTTTGTAGCCATTGGATCGCATTGAGATCTGTGTAGACTCTTTAATGAAAAAAAGAGAAGAAAAAGTAAAAAGAAAAAGTAAAAAGTTTTTTTTTTTAATTAAAGGGCTTGCACGAATCTCAATGCAATTCAATGACTACAAAATGGGTGGCAAAGTTGGGTTGGTGCTATCAATAGCATTCCAGCCCAACTCTCTCTCTCTGTGTGTATATATATATATATATATATATATATAGTAGAGCTTATATACTTTTAAAAGTATTCATGATTGTGAACTTTTTACTATTGCATTTATATTGAAATTTGTATTTTTGTAAAGTCAACTAAAAAGAGAGAAAGAAAAGATAAATAGTACAAATCTCAATACAAATTCAATGGTAAAAAATTCACAGTATATTTTTGCTTGTGCTTTGAAAGTATATAAGCCCCCCCCCCCCCCCTCTCTCTCTCTCTCTCTCTCTCTCTCTCTCTCTCTCTCTCTCTATATATATATATATATATATATATATATTATATATATATATATATATATATAGTCCCGCTACTGTACTATTAATAGTACGAATATTAGTGCGATCAAGTTTTCTACTCTTAGATCAACCCCTTTGATCATTTTCACCCATTAAATTTTACTATTTTTCCAACCTATAAATCCAAGGGATCACTATCATCTCAACCACATATCTTTTAATCCAATGATTAAAAACTTAATAACACCAATAACTTGGCATTATTATATTATTACAGCCTAGCTATATATATATATAGAGAGTTGGGCTGGAATGCTATTGATAGCACCAATCCAACTTTGCCACCCATTTTGTAGCCATTGGATCGCATTGAGATCCGTGTAGGCTCTTTAATGAAAAAAGAGAAAAAAAAAGTAAAAAGAAAAAGTAAAAGTAAAAATTTTCTTTTAATTAAAGGGCTTGCACGAATCTCAATGCAATCCAATGGCTACAAAATGGGTGGCAAATTGGGTTGGTGCTATCAACAGCATTCCAGCCAACTATATATATATATATATATATATATATATATATATATATATATAATATATATATATATATATAACATATAGTAGAACTTATATGTTTTTAAAAGCACAAGTCCATTCATGCTTGTGAATTTTTTATCATTGAATTTGTATTGGAATTTGTACTTTTGTAAAGTCAACTAAAGAGTGAGAAAGATAAAGTAAAAAATACAAATCTCAATACAAATCTAATGGTAAAAATTTTACAAATATGAATAGACTTGTACTTTTAAAAGTATATAAGCTCTACTCATATATATATATATATATATATATATATATATATATATATATATATATATATATAGTTCTGCTACTATGCTTGTACAAATACCAAGTAATTTGTGCTGGTAAGTTTTCTACCGTTAGATTTACTCATTTGACTAATTTTATTCCTTAGATCATTCTATTTCACCAACCACCCACTTAATTCAAGGGGCTCACTATCATCGCAACGTACAAACCTAATGGATACTTTTAAAAATAAAACTCTATATATAATATATATATATTTATATATATATATATATATATATATATATAACTATATTCAAATATATTAATTTTAAATTACTAACTTTTATATAATTTTTATATTTGTATATTCTAGTAAAAAGAAATACCATTAGTTGTATACTTGAGAAAATATACAGTTATATTCTCAAGGTAAAATCTTATTATGTTTATACAAAATTTTAATTTTAGTTATATATGAGTGGATAGTTTAGTCTAATACGCGCTTATGTAATTTATTTATTTTTTTGAATGCATAACCAATAAGTCTAGAACGAATTCTTCCAAGGATGAAAATATAATAGGAGATTGAAGGCCAAAGTGAAGCAAACATTCATTATATATTAATTCATAAATTATTTTTTTAATATTATAATGTAGTATTTTATGTATTTTTTTGTATTTTGAATTATTAAATATAATTTTATATTAAATTCTAGATAATAATTTATGAAAAATAAACTATAGATTGTAGGATGATAAGAATTTTCAGCGGCTCGGTTAGTGGTCGAGCTCACTTAGAGCTCGACTCGAATTAATTTCAAATTGAATTTGAGTCTTAGGTTTGAAATTAATTTTAAGTCAAATTTAAGCTAAGGTAAACTTGCTTTGGCTAGGCTTGATTCCATCCCTACATCACATATTATTTTTTTGGAGCAAAATAGTTTTTATTTTAAAATATTAACAAAAAGTAATAAGAATGACTAAGATCATAATTTTAAAAAATTAGTTTTATATTATATATTTTTTAATTACTTTTTTTAAGGAAAAACTTCAATTTGCACTCCTACATTATATTGTTTAGCTGGTATTCACTTTGTCATCATGTGGTTCAAAAAGTTGTATTTAGTTGCTCTAAAGTTTTATCTTCAATTTTATCCAAAAAATGTATTATTAAATAGGGAAGAAAAGTGAAAATTTTTAATTAGTATCATACAGTTAAGTGCAATATTTTGAATCACATGGTTGCAAATTGAAAATGAACTAAGTAAGAAAATAATTATAGTGCAGCTTTTAGAACTACATAGTTGCGGAGTGAAAATAAGCTTTTTTTTTTTTTTTTTTTTAGTAGATATTTTTGAAAGTTTTAGTTATTATTATTTTTTTTTTTAGAATTGAAAATAATGATTATTTTGGTCATTTCAACATCCTATAGTATTTAGGCTTTATTTGAAATTACAAAAAAAAAATTGTATTATATGTGGTAAAAAATACAAGATAAATAAATGACTTGTTTATTTTTGTATATAATATCATATTTTGCATATAGTAATTAGTCGATTACGATATATTTTTTATGATATCATCAAAAAAACATATGAGCACATTTTTATATGCTTTCGTCCAAATTCTATTTTACCTATTAAGATTAGATGAGCCTCATTAACAAACCAACATTTAATAACACTTCAATAAAATATTTTCCAAATAGTTAAATTAGGATAAATATTTCTCAAACCAATAATATTTAAATGTGCAGTGCCTTTAACTAAATCTAATCAAATAAAATATGTGTATTTGTAACTGTTGTATTTCAAATAATTTACATATCTAATTACAATGTATTTATAATTACATCTCCAAACGCTCTTAGAATTTGATTAGGTTTATAGTAGAATTCTAATTAAATTAGAATAAGCACTACAATAAAATTATGTTACAGTAATATTTTTAACTATTTTTTTAAAATTTTAAAAAAGTGTCGCTGACAAAATACCAACCCTTATTATTAGTGTCGTTATATGTGCAGTCGTTAGAATGTATAGCGATATATTATTATAATGTGTCCTAATAATGTGTCACTATAATCTAATTTTAGATATAGATAGAATATCGATAGAACACTTACATAAAAATGTTATAAAAATGTGTCATTATAATATAATTTTATTGTAATAAAATATTTAAATATATTAATTGATTAAAATTTAAATATTAATTAGAGTGAAAATTTAATTGAACTAAGATTGGGATAAGTTTTAGTTGAACATTATATATAGGTTTTGGTGGATTAATTTGGTTAGTAGTACGAGTGGTGAAGTTTGGCCCGTACGGAAGGCATGAGAGAAAGTCTTGTCAATGGTTTGTTGCATGCACCAAGTGCACGAAGGGGTGTAATTAGGAGAAGTCTTCTTTGAGTTTATAGAAGATAAAAGAAGGCCGAAAAATTTGGAAAGAGATAGAGTTCGAGTTGAAACTATTTTGTGTAGAATAAGAGTTAGATGTAATTTTTTTTTTGTTGGTGAATCTTATTTTACTTTCATATTTTTCTGTTTGATTTTTCTTTTTTTTATGGTTGTTCTAATTTTTTGCCAAGAAGACGAGTTTATAGTAAAAATTTAATTTAATCCTTTCATTGCAGAATCCCAACATCAGTGCTGGAGCGAATATCGAATCAATAGCAGTCGGTACTAAAGTGAGTTGCGGATTCTCAAAATCTGGTATTAGATCATATTATCAACAATTGGTATCGAAGCTTAAAGTTACAGATTCTCGTGATAGATCGATGGAGATGGTAAGAACAATTTACACTTGTGGCAGATTAAAGTTCGAGTAGTTCTGGTATAACAAAATTTGGATCGGACGTTGAACTGGAAGGATGTGATCGAAGCTAGCGGAGGTCACAGATGCGGTAGGAGAAAAGATGGAGTGGAAAGCTCTGAGTATGCTTTATATATTGATAGCAGATAAGGTTCTTTACATTATAGCCAATGAGTTGACACTGGCGAAATTGTGGAGGAAATTAGAAGATCTATACACAACCAAATCTTTGACAAACATGTTGTATACAAAGCAATGACTGTTCACGTTGCGGATGCAGAAAACGACTAGCCTACATGAGCATCTAAATGAGTTCAATAAAGTGGTGGCCCAGTTGACCAATATCGAAGTCAATCTGGATGATGAAGATAAGACGCTGATTTTACTATCTTCGCTATCGATGACATATGAGGATTTGGTGATCACGTTACTTAATTTATGGCAAGGCAACCATAATCATGGAGACGGTCATGACAACGCTTCTCTCTAATGAGATGCGGAATGAAGATGACTCAAGAATATGGCATGTAGAGCCAGGACATAGCTTTGGTGGTGAAAGGGAAGAAGAAGGCGGACACATTGACAACCGGGTACAAACAGAAGAAGCCACTATTCGAGGTGGAGTATTTCTACATTATAAGCGCAACTGTCATAATCTTAAAGGTGATATGTAGGAACTGAAGAAGCAAAATAAAAAAATTATCATTGACCAGGACAAGGAGACTTCAGTGATGGTGCAAGCGACAGAATCAGAAATAATCAATGATATATGGGTGCTCGATTCGGCGTATTCCTTTCACACCTACCTGGAGAAGGAGTCTTTTGCCACCTATAAGGTGATTAAAGGTTGAAAGGCTTTTATAGGGAATGGGACGACGTGCAAAGTTTTGAGAGTCATCACTGTGAAGATCCGGATGTTTGAAGGGGTTGTAAAGATGCTAACATGTGATGATCCGGACTTCCGCAGGAACTGTTGCAACATTAAACAGTGACTGTAGGAAGCTTATACGGTGCAACAAAACTGGTAGAATCGAAATTGGACCTTAGAAATAGACTCGGCGCGAAAATCGGATCAAGTGGGCTTTTTCGGGGGCTTTCGGCAAAATTTCGGATGAGAATTTGGCGAAACGGACGGCGGAATTGGACTCAGCGCGCGAAAACGATCAAAATGGTATATTTACTTTATTTTTCGGCGCAAAATTACTGTTCACCGGAACAGTAATTTCGGCGGCCGGAATCACTGTTCCGGCACCCGGCGGCGGCCATCGGCAACCGGCGGGAGGTGGCGCAGCGGCGGCGCAGTGGCGGAGCGCGGCGGAGCGAAGCGGAGCACGGCGCGGGCAGCGCGGGCAGGCGCGGGCAGGCGCGCTTGCGGGCTGGTCCACGGCATGGCGTGCACCAGGTGCACGGAGTTTGAGCGTTGACACGTGGCGTTCCCTCATTGGTTGGACGGCTTCTAGAGGACCACAGGGACTGTGACACGTGGCACACTCCTATAGGCCGACATTTTCCGAAAAATCCGGAGCGGGGACCGGGCACGTGCACCACGTGGGACACGTGGCGAACTCTGAGTGGTCCTTGCACGGCTGTTTCCTGTTTTGTGAACACATGGCGCGTTCTGGTTGGTCCATTTCGGTGTTTCCTGTTCTGTCCGATCTGTGTGGAGCCCAAGAATATTCCTTGGCCCATTATATATAGGATCTCTTTTCCCCTCCCTTTCTCACCTCGATTTTCAGGCCGTAGAGAGAGAATCAGAGCTCGAGCCCTCATGAAAGTTTTTCCTCTCTCTCTTCTCTCTCTCTCCTAGAAATTTCAGAATTTTTGAAGTTATCGATAGTGAGTTATCTGCGACGCGGCGCACTGCGACGGTTTTCTTTTTCGGCCCATTTCCCGTCGCAGTTCAGTCGAAAAATCCCTGTAGGCTAACCTAGAGTAATTTTTAAACGATTTTTGCGGCAGCGCGTTCCTAAGAGGTAAGGCTTCGATTTCCGTGTTGATCACTTTGCTCCATTTCGCACTTTTGGCACGATTTCCGAGGCCTCTTTGACCCTCCTTTTTGCTGTGGTAATTTCTAGACAGCATCGACTTCCCCGATTTTTATCTTGGCGTAGGAGCATCGGATCGAGGCATTTAAAGAGTCGATTTCGATCTACTCGTCGCAAGGAACGCAACTGTAATTTTTCTGGATTTTTCTGAGCACTGTATAGAGGTGAAAAACTCCTTTTTTTCTGTGCTATTTGAAAAACAGCAAAAGTTGTGTTTTTATGAATAGTATATTTACACCTTGTGCAATGTGTGTTGCTGTAGGGCACCGTTTTTGGCAGATAACAGTTTTAGAGGACTGTGGACAGCCAGAAGACTATCTGGGTGTGGTTTTAGCTACTCGAGGTGGGCGGTTGTTGCTTACCTCATTTTTGACAAGCTCACTGGGATTATTAGAACTCCCCTAAAATTTAATTGATGAGAACTATTGGGACGAACTCTCCTAAAATTAAATGTGACAATTGATGAGAACTATTGGGACGAACTCTCCTAAAATCAAATGTGACAATTGATGAGAACCACTGGGACGAACTAATATGACAATTGATGAGAACCGCTGGGACGAACTCTCCTAAAAATAAATGTGACAATTAATGAGAACCGCTGGGACGAACTCTCCTAAAATTTAATATGACTCCACAGATTATATGATAACTTATCTTGGGACACTGTGATTGGGACAAAGGCTATAATCTCGCATGCGAATAACTTTATATCAGTACATGTCACGCCCCGAGTTTAAAAACCGGTCTAAATTTTTTTTTTTTTTTTTTTTAAATCAGAGTTATCAGAAACTGGGCGTAACAGACCGCCACATGCATAGGAAAATCCTCTATTCAGACAGAATTTTCCTTATACATGCACGGCTAGGCAAGTACATAATACATTCAGAGTTCAAGTACAGATACTTAACTAAGAACGTAACTAATAACTGAACTAACAAAATACCGTATCTAATCATATCCCAAAAGGTCAGATCCACAGGGGAACAGCTCTATCGCGATCACCTCACCAGACCGTCTCGACATCTCACCACCCAACAGTCCTGAAAAACAGTCACCCGAGGGTGTGAGACACACATAAGTGTATCCCAGTGGGTACGACGAGCCGAGAAATAGCTAATCGTACCTACTGGATACAATAATCTGCGGATAGTAACAGGTCAGTGGAGAAAGGCTGAATAAGCAATAGCAGGTCTACAGATAAGCAGAGTATACTGAGTAAAGGCTAAATAAGCAAACAATGAATCCACTGATATGCAGTGTGTACTGAAGGGTAAGATGCAAGTATACAAACTAAGCAGAGTACCATTACCAGGGATTAAACAACAGTGCAGATATACAGTCTAAGCCAAGTAAGATCAAACATGAATCAATAGAACAAAGTATGCATATATAACACAATAATACTATGCATGATAAATCTATAACAGACAGGAAAATACAGGTAATCAAACAAACAGGAACATCAAGAAGGTGCATCAAAGGTAGTACCACGAATATACCCAATCCACTGCCACTGTTGGCCACAAGGGCCTCAGGCTAAACTGCCATGGAGCATATGGACCTCAGGCAAAAGCCCCTTTTGGTCGGACCTCAGGCAAAAGCCCCTTTTGGTCATTGGGGCCTCAGGCTAAAGCCCCTTTTGGACACCTAATCAAGCTATCATAACCCCACTGGGCTCACGGGTCAATCAGACCTCTCTATCGGTAAAGAACACCGTGACGGTGGCCAAACCGTCGGTGTGCGCGACTGAAAGTTTGGCTCGACGGCGATCATAATACTGATGCTCAAACCATGGTCCACTGACCACATAGACGGCAAGAAGCCGAGAAAATCCCCACTGGGATACAAGTATAACATGCCAAGTACTGAAGTAATCTCACCTATTCTAAACATTCAGTGAAGAATAGAGACAGGTATAGAACCATGCTAGTGACCAATCAAGCATGGCATGTGTCCAGGAAATGCATATCAGCTGCTGAAGAAATCATGATATAACTCAACATGATAAACAAGCAACTGCTGGAATATAAGCATGATATGTCTCAGTAGTGTAATCAAGCAACTGCTGGAATATAAGCATGATATGCAAGCAAGTAATAAGAGCAGGTATAGACTCCATAGTAATCATAATGCTAAATCTCAGTCCACGGTCGGTAGACCGGATAGTCGGCGAGAAGCCGAGGAAATCCCCACTGGGATATTAATACTGATGCAAATCACAATGCTGAATCTAAATCCACGGTCAGTAGACCGGACAGACGGCGAGAAGCCGAGAAAATCCCCACTGGAATATCGATACTAATGCAATCATGCCAAGAACTGAGACTAGAACTCCTATTATTTAGGAACAAGCACATATAGGCATAATCAGGACTGAAATCAAAAACAAGTGTCCGACTGGACTAAAGCAACCAGAGGGCCGAAAAGATAAAGCCCGGACCGAAGATAACCCACCTCAATGTAGGCCGATCCCAAACTCCCGCTGGTCTACTGGGACGCGGGTGCTGATGTGAGGACCCGAATCCCCACTTTAGGGTTTACTGTTGGTTCAGAGGCTTCAGGGAGCGTGTGTGTGCGTGTCGGGCCCCAGATTTGGGTTTCTGGTAAAATTGGAGCTTATTTTTTCTTTGCTGTGAGTCCATTTTGGGTGTGCGAGGTGTTTGCGCGCTTATTGGAGCTAAGAATGTGACCCGGAACGGAAATTGGATCAAGTTTACTTTTCCGAGAAATTTTGGGAAATTTTAGAAGCGGAATTTGGCCGAACGGACCTCGGATTTGGATTCAGCGCGCGAAAACGAGCGAAATGGACTATTTACTTGAATTTTTCGGAGCCCGGACGCGAAAACACGAAAATCGAGGCTAGGGTTACTGTTCCGGCGGCCGGGGTGGAGCCGGCGGCGGCGGAGCGCGGCGGCGGACGGTGGCGCAGGCGCGCGGTCCACCGCGGGGCGCGTGCACCGGGCGCGGGCCACGTGGCGCGCTGCGGTTGGCCGGCGCAGCGGGCGCGGTCCACAGGACTTGGCGGGGTGTACGGTGGACCGAGGGTAGGCCACGTGGCATTCTGTGGTTGGTGCGGTGTTGTGCATGCGGTCCACGAACTTTTGCCTCTGGTGCACGGTGGACCGGGGACACGTGGCGTTGTGTGGTTGGCGGGTTCTGGTGCACCCGGTCCACACGGCGGCAGCGGCTGAGGCGGTGCCTCGGGGCGCGTGCCCGACCCGGGTCCGTCGGCGGCGCGGCCGCGCACGTCGCGCGACGTGCGCGTTGACCGGGTCGGCGTCGGGGCGCCACGTGGCGCCCCGTGATTGGTCGGGTGCGCGGGTGCACGACCCACGGTCGGGACACGTGGCATCTCTGGATTCGTCGGGGTCGTGCGCCGGGTGCAGGAGGCGGAAAGGAGGGACACGTGTCGCCTCTGGATGTTTCGGGCGCGCACAGTAACGGGCCGGCCCGTTACTGTAGCCGCCCGAAAGTTTTCGGGCGCCCGGAAATGGGCCCGAATTCTGGTCAACTTGGCTTTTGGGCTGCTTTTCCTTGTGGGCCTATAAATAGGCCACTTGGGCCGCGATTTTGAGCCCTTTCCGAGAGGATTTAGCCATTGCTCCCTTTACCAAATTTCTTCCTCTTCCTCTTGGGAATCTCTTGGTGAAATTTCAGAACTTTTGGAAGCCGCGACGACTGTGTCTTCTACCTCGAAGTGCGGAGCGACGGATTTCTGTTGAAGGCCCATTATCGTCGCATTTCGGTCTAAAATTTCCACAGAGCTACCCCGACATCCGATTTCAGCGATTTTTGCGGCGTTGGATTCACGAGAGGTAAATCTTCGACTTTCGTGTTGAGTGTTTTGCCTGGATTTGGGTTTTTGGCACGGATTTTGAGGCATTTCTGAGCCGCTGTTTTGTTGTGAGATTTCTGGACAGCACTCACTTCGCGGATTTTTATCTCCTCATCCGGACATCGGAATTCGACGATTCAAGAGCCTATCGACATCTACACTTCGCGAGGATCGTCGTGATATTTTTATTGGAATTTTAGAAAATTTATTTGCAGGTGAAAATCGCGTGTGAACAGTAACTGTGTTTGCAGATTTTTGGAATAGTAGTTGTTGTGTGTGAAATGTGTATAATTGAGATGTGTTGTTGTACCCAGGACTATAAGAGCACTTTCCCTGTGCTCCTTGCTCTGTGGATCTGGGAGATTGTCGATTTCTGGACTGTTTATCTGTACCGTCCCGGACAGTTAGCGCGATCAGGTGGGTGATCCTGCTTTCAAATTCTATGGACTGCACTCTAATTCTACAAGTAGATTAGCATGCATGTTAGTATATGAGCCAGATAAAATGTGTGAACTGTATGTTGGAAACCACTGCAGCTAATTGCTAAATCTGTCGATCTCTTGATAAACTTTGCAACTTGGGAACTTGACTTAGCATAATTGCCTGTTAGTTAATTATCATGCGCCACTAAACTACAGTAACTTGAACATACATCAGACTTATTTATCACTTTAGCTTTTCCACAGTGGTAGTATTCTTGTCACTTTGGTCATAGTGATTTCCCCCGAGTCGTGGGCCGGGAGGTTTATTAGCTGGGGATTGCATTTGCACTCGCGTCTGGGGACCGAGTGGCGTCTATAGCAGTCTGTAGATCGGCTTGCATTGAGATAGTGATAGTGATAGTGATAGTGACAGTGGATCTGGGATCCTTGGGACATGGTCATAGTGACAGTGTGGATTTTAGCCAGTGAGTGAGATAGTGATTGGATCATAGCCTGCATGTGCCACCTTTGTGTTGGACAGTGTTGCGCAGTTATTTGACTCGAGCGGGTCGCTCCCCTCGAGTGCCACTCCGGAGTAGGCGAGACCGGGTTGTAGTACCGGCTTTGAGATTGAGCTAGATACCGGGTTGGAGTACCGGATATACCTACAGTAGTAGGTAGGCGCAGGTTTGACTGAGCCGTTGTGGCAGTCAGTTTGGATTGGGTATTCTGAGTTGAGTGTCAGTTGTGGTATATCGTCCTCCTGTTCTTCCCCTTGAGCATTGTAGATAGGGGCATAGTAGCAGTAGATGGTTACTTTCCAGCTTTTCATACTGCATTCCTTTTGTTACTTTTATCTCTAGTAGACTTAGTGGGCAGGCCGTCGGGCTTGTTGGCGGCACCCACTGAGAACTACTGTGGGAGGTAGTTCTCACACCCGTCGTGGTGTCTTTTCCCCAGGGACTTCAGCTCCAGTTCCTGCGGTGCCAGTTGCTGATCCTGCTCTTCCAGACCGAGGTAAGGGAGTCGCGAGATAGATTCCTCCCCCCTTCAGCTTCAGTGTTGTAGAGGTACCCTTATATTTTGGTTGTGTCATGTTTGAGAGATTATGTAGTGAGGTATCGAGTTGTACTTTTCTTCTTTCTTTGAGAGACTTTTGTATTTGTGGGTGAGGACTTATTGTATATTGAGAGTTGTACTTATTTTATTTCTAGCAGTTTATGTTGCTCTGATATCTGTTTAGTGTAGTATCTTCCTTTTTGCAGGTTAGACGCTACGCCTCTACAGGGTTTCCTGTAGGGACGGCGGATCTGTTGGCGAGCCCGGGGTACAGTCTTGACCCCGGGGCGTGACAGATTAGAGTGGTATCAGAGCTTAGGGTGTAGGTCTTGAGGACTTAGGAACCCTAGGCTTATGGTTAAACCCTAGGATGACCAGCGTGAGAGCCGAGATTTTTAGCGAAAGTCTTGATTGGGTATCTAACTCTCCCGAGTGGATAGGGACGAGTGATAGACATGTCTCCCTTTTGTAGCGACTATGTTGGCTGCAGACAACATAGTGCTTCGGAAAGGGGAACATGCCTTTTGACTTTCGCTAGATTGGGTCGAGTGTTGCTTTTGGTTTTGATTGTGTGTTTTGTCCCTCAGGTGGGGATGCCTCCTCGACGTTCGATGGTGACGCGTTCACAGCCTTCGTCCTCAGAGCCCGAGCAGGAGGACTCGGGGCGAGGACCTCAGGCTGAGATTCGGGAGCTCCGTGCCCAGATGGCACAGATGGCTGAGGCGGCTAGACGCCAGGAGGAGGCGGTGGCGCGGCTGACGCTCTTATTGGAGCAGAGAGCACAGCCGGCAGTGGCACCCCCTGAGGCTTCGCTGGTGCCTTCTTCCCCTGCTGAGGCACCCCATGTGGCGCAGACTGCACCGGCGGTTCCTGCTGTGCCGGTTTCGAGTAGGCCACCCGCCGGGGCGACGGGAGCGTTGACTGAGGCAGAGCAGCGGGAGGTTGTAGATTTGCTGATGAGATTCCGGCGGTTCGATCCGCCCCGCTTTTCGGGCATGAGTGCTGAGCCTTGGGCAGCCGAGACTTGGATTACCACCATGGAGCGCCACTTCGAGAGCTTATTTGTGGACGAGAGGTATAGGGTTATTCTGGCCACTCACTTTCTGGAGAGCAACGCCGAGGCATGGTGGCGGCGTGTGCGACCAGCTGGTCCACCTGGGACGCAGCTTCTTTCTTGGACTGAGTTTCGGAGCATGTTGCTGGGAGCATTCTTTCCTGAGAGCGTCCGACAGCGACTGGAGGAGCAGTTGAAGAATCTCCGCCAGGGAGATAGACCGGTGCACATGTACATAGCGGAATTTAACCAGTTGTTGGCATGTGTGCCTCATGTGGCCAGGGACGAGAGCCATCGCGTCTATATGTTTGAGCGAGGACTTCGCCGAGACATTTACCAGTTTGTCCGATCCCGCCGACTGCAGACCTTGGAGGCCTCGATGGAGCAGGCTTTGTACGTAGAGAGTGGAGAGGCCGTGATGGATGAGGTATCTCCGGCCCCTATAGCGACTCCTGGGGCGAAGCGCCCGGCATCTCCGGAGGAGGGGCAGTCTAGTAGGCAGGGACCCCCGAGACCTCCACGTTCCCACTCGCAGGGCCAGGGGTACCAGGGACATCAGAGATCGGGGGCGTCTCGCCCGATACAGCAGCAGCAGCGTCGACCCCCACGACAGCAGCAGTTCTCACGGCAGACTTTTCATCAGCAGCGCCCAGATCGATGTGTCATTTGTGGAGGCCCACATTTACCGACTCAGTGCCCACAGAGACAGGGCCATTGCTTTCGCTGCGGGCAGGCCGGTCACTTTGCGAGCGTGTGCCCTAGAGCCGGCCATCCAGCTCCTTCATCAGCATCTGCACCGTTTGTCCCTTACCAACCAGCCGATCCTTCAGCGGCCTATAGCAGGCCGGACGTTGCCTCATCTTTTTCCTGACAGCCGGAGCGACGCCCCCCGGCACCGAGCGGTCGTATTTATGCCGCTCCGGTTGAGGTCACTTCAGCAGCAGAGCAGGTCGTCGCAGGTATTAGTCTGTTCTCAGCAGTCCGTGCTCGGGCTCTTTAGTTACCAGTGCATCTCATTTATTCGTCAGTAGAGTTTTTGCATCTATCTGCATGGTGTCAGGGCATGTGCATCTTAGTATAATTTAAGGGGTAGGAATTTTATGACTTGCTTTAGCGTTGGATTCATCCAAGTATCTTCCAGCAGAGATGAACTTTGGGGCATGATCAGAACAACTAATTTTGATTGGCACGCCGATTGATGTGATGGTTCAGTTGCAGCTCCCCGACTCTGATTGAGCGCTTGGGATGGACCAGTTGGTGCGGTATCGTGCAACATTTGATTGCGAACGGAGAACAGTGGCTTTTCCGCGAGTTGGACGACAGAAGATCATTTCCACTGGTTATCGAGACATCCTCCCTGCAGCATTGGCTTCAGCGGCTTTGGGTTAGGTGCGACTTGTCGAGCGTAAGTGGCGCCCAGGACTAGAGGGTTTATCTCTAGGGGTCTTGGATAGAGTGGTGTTTCTTTTAGGGGGCACGGGTAGACCGTAGCTTTCGTTTTGTTGCCGTAGCAGGAACGGCATTAACCCTCCTCTCACTCTTGTGCTGAAATGCGCGAACAGGATGAAAGAATATAAAAGACTACTCCTGGAATGGAGACGGTGCCCGAACCTGTTTTTGTTGGATTAGGGCAAGGGCACTAGTCTCTCGGAACTTTCGGACTTTTCGCTAGTTTCAGTTGTTTTTCTAAATTGAGAGTTGGAGGTTGATGACCTTCCTACTGGTGGGGCCTTTCCTTTTCTGATAAGTTTTGTAGCGTAATTCGAATAGTTTGGAGGCGTAGAGTTGGCTGTTCTTCTTAGTCCTCGGTGTTTGGGAATTCCTGAGTTTTCCGCGGTTGGACGCGCTTGGTGGTGGGTTGTAGCGACTGGGGAGTTGGAGTTTGTGTGTTGGAGGCTTACCTTTGGGCTTGGAGACTCCCTTTTGAGCTATGTTTGTTTCGAGGACGAAACTTTCTTTTAGTGGGGGAGGATGTGAGGACCCGAATCCCCACTTTAGGGTTTACTGTTGGTTCGGAGGCTTCAGGGAGCGTGTGTGTGCGTGTCGGGCCCCAGATTTGGGTTTCTGGTAAAATTGGAGCTTATTTTTTCTTTGCTGTGAGTCCATTTTGGGTGTGCGAGGTGTTTGCGCGCTTATTGGAGCTAAGAATGTGACCCGGAACGGAAATTGGATCAAGTTTACTTTTTCGAGAAATTTTGGGAAATTTTAGAAGCGGAATTTGGCCGAACGGACCTCGGATTTGGATTCAGCACGCGAAAACGAGCGAAATGGACTATTTACTTGAATTTTTCGGAGCCCGGACGCGAAAACACGAAAATCGAGGCTAGGGTTACTGTTCCGGCGGCCGGGGTGGAGCCGGCGGCGGCGGAGCGCGGCGGCGGACGGCGGCGCAGGCGCGCGGTCCACCGCGGGGCGCGTGCACCGGGCGCGGGCCACGTGGCGCGCTGCGGTTGGCCGGCGCAGCGGGCGCGGTCCACAGGACTTGGCGGGGTGTACGGTGGACCGAGGGTAGGCCACGTGGCATTCTGTGGTTGGTGCGGTGTTGTGCACGCGGTCCACGAACTTTTGGCTCTGGTGCACGGTGGACCGGGGACACGTGGCGTTGTGTGGTTGGCGGGTTCTGGTGCACCCGGTCCACACGGCGGCAGCGGCTGAGGCGGTGCCTCGGGGCGCGTGCCCGACCCGGGTCCGTCGGCGGCGCGGCCGCGCACGTCGCGCGACGTGCGCGTTGACCGGGTCGGCGTGGGGGCGCCACGTGGCGCCCCGTGATTGGTCGGGTGCGCGGGTGCACGACCCACGGTCGGGACACGTGGCATCTCTGGATTCGTCGGGGTCGTGCGCCGGGTGCAGGAGGCGGAAAGGAGGGAGACGTGTCGGCCTCTGGATGTTTCGGGCGCGCACAGTAACGGGCCGGCCCGTTACTGTAGCCGCCCGAAAGTTTTCGGGCGCCCGGAAATGGGCCCGAATTCTGGTCAACTTGGCTTTTGGGCTGCTTTTCCTTGTGGGCCTATAAATAGGCCACTTGGGCCGCGATTTTGAGCCCTTTCCGAGAGGATTTAGCCATTGCTCCCTTTACCAAATTTCTTCCTCTTCCTCTTGGGAATCTCTTGGTGAAATTTCAGAACTTTTGGAAGCCGCGACGACTGTGTCTTCTACCTCGAAGTGCGGAGCGACGGATTTCTGTTGAAGGCCCATTATCGTCGCATTTCGGTCTAAAATTTCCACAGAGCTACCCCGACATCCGATTTCAGCGATTTTTGCGGCGTTGGATTCACGAGAGGTAAATCTTTGACTTTCGTGTTGAGTGTTTTGCCTGGATTTGGGTTTTTGGCACGGATTTTGAGGCGTTTCTGAGCCGCTGTTTTGTTGTGAGATTTCTGGACAGCACTCACTTCGCGGATTTTTATCTCCGCATCCGGACATCGGAATTCGACGATTCAAGAGCCTATCGACATCTACACTTCACGAGGATTGTCGTGATATTTTTATTGGAATTTTAGAAAATTTATTTTCAGGTGAAAATCGCGTGTGAACAGTAACTGTGTTTGCAGATTTTTGGAATAGTAGTTGTTGTGTGTGAAATGTGTATAATTGAGATGTGTTGTTGTACCCAGGACTATAAGAGCACTTTCCCTGTGCTCCTTGCTCTGTGGATCTGGGAGATTGTCGATTTCTGGACTGTTTATCTGTACCGTCCCGGACAGTTAGCGCGATCAGGTGGGTGATCCTGCTTTCAAATTCTTTGGACTGCACTCTAATTCTACAAGTAGATTAGCATGCATGTTAGTATATGAGCCAGATAAAATGTGTGAACTGTATGTTGGAAACCACTGCAGCTAATTGCTAAATCTGTCGATCTCTTGATAAACTTTGCAACTTGGGAACTTGACTTAGCATAATTGCCTGTTATTTAATTATCATGCGCCACTAAACTACAGTAACTTGAACATACATCAGACTTATTTATCACTTTAGCTTTTCCACAGTGGTAGTATTCTTGTCACTTTGGTCATAGTGATTTCCCCCGAGTCGTGGGCCGGGAGGTTTATTAGCTGGGGATTGCATTTGCACTCGCGTCTGGGGACCGAGTGGCGTCTATAGCAGTCTGTAGATCGGCTTGCATTGAGATAGTGATAGTGATAGTGATAGTGACAGTGGATCTGGGATCCTTGGGACATGGTTATAGTGACAGTGTGGATTTTAGCCAGTGAGTGAGATAGTGATTGGATCATAGCCTGCATGTGCCACCTTTGTGTTGGACAGTGTTGCGCAGTTATTTGACTCGAGCGGGTCGCTCCCCTCGAGTGCCACTCCGGAGTAGGCGAGACCGGGTTGTAGTACCGGCTTTGAGATTGAGCTAGATACCGGGTTGGAGTACCGGATATACCTACAGTAGTAGGTAGGCGCAGGTTTGACTGAGCCGTTGTGGCAGTCAGTTTGGATTGGGTATTCTGAGTTGAGTGTCAGTTGTGGTATATCGTCCTCCTGTTCTTCCCCTTGAGCATTGTAGATAGGGGCATAGTAGCAGTAGATGGTTACTTTCCAGCTTTTCATACTGCATTCCTTTTGTTACTTTTATCTCTAGTAGACTTAGTGGGCAGGCCGTCGGGCTTGTGGGCGGCACCCACTGAGAACTACTGTGGGAGGTAGTTCTCACACCCGTCGTGGTGTCTTATCCCCAGGGACTTCAGCTCCAGTTCCTGCGGTGCCAGTTGCTGATCCTGCTCTTCCAGACCGAGGTAAGGGAGTCGCGAGATAGATTCCTCCCCCCTTCAGCTTCAGTGTTGTAGAGGTACCCTTATATTTTGGTTGTGTCATATTTGAGAGATTATGTAGTGAGGTATCGAGTTGTACTTTTCTTCTTTCTTTGAGAGACTTTTGTATTTGTGGGTGAGGATTTATTGTATATTGAGAGTTGTACTTATTTTATTTCTAGCAGTTTATGTTGCTCTGATATCTGTTTAGTGTAGTATCTTCCTTTTTGCAGGTTAGACGCTACGCCTCTACAGGGTTTCCTGTAGGGACGGCGGATCTGTTGGCGAGTCCGGGGTACAGTCTTGACCCCGGGGCGTGACAGCTGAACTGCTAGGCCCTGAACATATAACTGGAATTAGAACCAGACTCGCTCATGTCTATCCTGACTATCACTATAACAATCTACAACTGTCAACTTATTTATTTAAGTGTTTAAATTACAAAAATGCCCTTGTAATACTTCTAGAGTCCTATTTGGACTGCAGAGTTTTTCGACAATAATACCAAGACACTAGACCAACCAGAACAGTGTCGTAGGTATTCTGGGCATCCACAATGATCCAGATCGGAACGCGCCTCACGCCGAAATCCGTAAAATCGACGATTTTGTCGATTTACAAGGCTTAATCCGATTTTCGATCAACTAGAGCCTTTGGAACTTATGTAAAATGTTTAATACATGTATTATCACTATCTAAAGACATCCACAATGTCACATTTGCATCTTAATCCAAAATAACTCTTAAATTACATAAAATCATAATTTTAATGATTATTTTAACCCGTTCTCTAAAACCAGGAGTCCAAAATTAGCGTCGTAAGTTTCAGCGCGTCACATTTGATGAGACGGACCCCGTGCTCACGATTTTGGGCCCACAGAAAGCCCAATTACAAAATTGGCCCATAATCTCTAAGTCCTCATAATACACTTAATTAACTTCAAGTAACTATGCATATAACCTTGGATTTTCAGTGAGCATCAAGACCATATCAACCTACTGAGTCGAGGGCTCACCTCGGGTTCGTCGTAGACCGGCCGGAAAGTTCGCCGGAAAACTCCCTCAACTTGATCAAGGCTCGGTTTGGATAAAGTTGTTCCAAATCTGGTCCAACCTAGAACAAAGGGTGAGCACCAGTTAAAAGGACCTCCCAGAAGACCCCGGGTCCATGCCCGACCCACGGCCGGCGGTCGGAGGCGGCGGCGGCCGGAAAACACAATAAATTTCCATCTTTAATTAACAAGATTGGCCGACTCAAACATAGAGATTCTTGGGCTCAAACAAAATGATAGGAACTCTCTAGAAGGTGTTTAAGGCTCACCCGAATTGTTGGCCGGCAATCCGAAGCGGCGGCGGCGGCGGTGGTGATGCTCGGACCCAAGAAGTGGTGCAACTTCATCAAACAAAAACCCCGCATTCAAGCTTGCATGCAACCTTGTAGACAATTATTATAGGACCTAAGGAACGTACCTGAACTGTTCCCCCACTGCGCGAAGCCCCGGTTGGCCGGAATGGAAGTTCGCCGGAAAATGAACCCGTTAATGGCGGATTCCGGCCGGTCGAGCGTGGGGCGAAGCAAGTTGGTCCAAAGTGTTCTGCGGACCCCTACGGAGCTTCCTGCAACGTTGGCCGGCGACAAGGTCCTGCGGCGGCGCCGGAAAAACTCCTCCGGCGAAGTATGGACAAGCCCGGTTCTAGGGCTTCGGGTTGCGGTGCGGATCTCAATCCGATCAGCCTCAAACTCTGGGGATCACTTGCAGTCAACGAGGGGAAGAAATCAACGGCCTTGATCAAGGTTTGAACGGCCGGATTCTTCCCGCAATGAAGCTCGGCCAATTATCCACTTCCGGCGAAAGTGTCCTCCCGCCGGCTACCGGAGGCACTGCGACGGCCTCGGCTTCACAGAAAGGGTCCCACAATGTCAGGGACACTCTACAACCAACCCCAGCCCAAAATAATATACTTTGTCCAAAACTTACCTCGCCGGAAATACCAGAGAAAATGGTGACGGCCGCGGCGGCGCACGGCGGCGGCGACCGACGTGACCACCCTGACTCGGACGCGGCTACCCCGAGGGTTCCTCCGGTTGAAGCTTGAGCCAACTTCGAACCTCCCAATGTGTTACCCACTTCAACCCGAGAGGAAACAAAGTGCTTGTGTGGCTCTCTCTTGGCTGCTCCGGAGATGGGAAGGCGGTGGCGGCTTGTCTGGTGGCTGGTGGGGATGAAGTAGGGGAGGCGAAGCTTCTAGAGAAGCATTGAAGAAGCTTCACGCGCAGGGGTGGAGCACGAAGAGTCGCACGCGGTTTTTGCATGAGTTTTCATGCGTAAATGGCTATTTTCACAAAATCCCCCTTCTATATCCATCGTTTGGAACTAAGTCCAAACCCAGTTATGTCACTCTTGCACCTAAGTCCCTCCCGTTTTGATTATTCGAAAAATGCCCTTCATTCCTCGTATTTTACGCTTTTCGAGGCGTTTTGCTTGTCAGAACGAAAAACAGACTTCACCACGACGTCCAGCACGTCGAAATCTATAAGACAGCAATTTTTGTTTTTTGACGCGATGTCCAGATAAATTTCGGGTCCATAAAAACTGTCTAAAATTACAGTTTTCATGCTTCTCGAGATTCCAGACTTGTCAAATGAAATTTTTGTCTACGCCATTGCGTCCAGATCGATGAGACCGATGAAAACGACTACCTGGATCACTGAATTTGGACTCCGAACAGTAAAATAATTCACGTTGCAGTTGACGGAGTCCGAAATTTAGGGGTTACTGTTCATCTACAGTGTTCACTTAAAACACTGTGTACATACCCACGGTTCCCATTTATCGCGAAATTCGATTCCTTCCTCTTTAATTTCTGGAAGATCCGACTGTTGGATCGAAAAGTGCTGAATATGAAAATCGCTCGATTTGACGAGACGATCGCAACGGTCAACTCGGATTTCCAAGATCATGTCCGGATTAGAAGTTAGCCTTTTTATTTCGTAATTCGTGCAACTAGCACACAGGCGTTTGACCAAGTGGGTTAATTTAGGTCTTTTGAATCCGAACTCAGGCTGAAAATTACCTTTAATTTATTTATTAAAAATAAAATATTTCGGATTACTACAGTACAGTAAATCAATCTTTTTAAAATAAATATTTGACACATTTCTATAGCTTTTAGATAGTACAATTGCATGCTTGCCTGGACATCTAGTCAGCCCTATTTATTGATACACTATCATATTGGGATTTGAACATGTTTTATTGTTGTCCTTTGCATTCAGATGCTTGTTGCTCGAGTATGAGCAGGGGTTTGGGATAGTGTAGTCAGGATTGCACTAGATTATAGACTTGTGGGGTATTGCGGTGACCACGGACAGCAGGTGGTCGATCGGATGTTTATCCTTGCATCAGATTGGGGTTGAATCTGGTTTATTTGCATCAGCTGGGGATTGGGTTTTCTGTAGTGGACGGAGTTTCCCACTTTGATCATAGTCATGATTCAGTCCTGCTATTGTGAGATATTGGTTACAAAGATACTTGTGATACTGATGACAGAGATACTTTACTCGTGTGGATCGCTCCCCTCGAGTGCCACTCCGGAGGTAGGCTTTTTGGACCCAGCCTTGTGTGCCGGTCTGATACTTATTTTGGGATGTGAGCCGTGCGGGCCGATCCCGCGGTTTTGAGCCTTGTGTGCAGATTCCGCTGAGCAGGCAGTACCAATTTTTACTGGTGTCCAGATTGGGTTTATTTGATCAGATACTGTTTCCTGATGCATTCATACAGTCATTTCTTTCAGCTTGGCATTTAGGGGCATAGTAGTGGTAGTTTTCCTATTTCAGTACCTTATTTACCTTACCACTTCACCTTTTCCCTTTGCCTCTAGTAGTCCTAGTGGGTGCGTCAGAGTTGAGGTTTTTACCAACTAGGGGAGGCTACTGGTTTATCTGGTAGTTCTCACCCCCATTGTCATTTTCTGTTTCTTTCTTCTCCTTTATTTTGCAGAGTCGTCTGCGGAAGCTGCGGGGCCATCAGCGGCAAATCGAGGTAAGAGGATAGCGGACTAGCTAGATCGTCTGCCCTGACCGTGAGAGTAGCTGGACTTATATTGTACCCCTTTTTATATCTCAGACTGTAGCACTTTACTTTTGGGTCTGGTTTTAGCCAGCTGATTGTATTTATTTCGGCGAGCTGGGAGATTATTGTATTACTACAGCTTGTACTTTATCAGTCTGTGATTATTATGTTTAGTTCAGCTCTGTATTATGCTCTTGTATTGTTATATTATATCTGAGCAGGTTACCAGCGCTTCGTGTATGCGAAAAATTCCGTGTGGACGGCGGATCTGTAGACGGGACCGGATTCTGGTTCACACCCGGGGCGTAACATAACAGGTGTGCGGTATGTTCGTGGTTTAAGGCGAAATTTGATCTCGTTAGACACATTGGGCTCGAAGGGTTGTAATTTTTCGGCTTCAGGTGTAGCTATGAGGGTTTGGAAGTGAAATCAAGTTGTATGCGAGGCGAACAAAAGAAGGAACTTATACGTTCTAAATGGGAGCACGGTCAGAACAGAAGCAAAAACAGTCTAGGTTTGAAAAGTTCGTGGAGGTGCAGACGTGCAGTCGCTCGAGGTGGAGTGGCGGATGTGGTGACATCGAGCGAATGAGACAAGTTCAAGGTGGAGCTTGTGTGGTGAGCTTTGAAATTGGAGATGGAAAATCTTCTTATAATGGAAAATATAGTATCTTTGAAAGGAAATTATTATGCACATATTTGTATCGCATAATTTGATTATATATAGAAACACTCAAAACTTTTGTAGTAATATATCACGGCTGAGATGGAAAGCCATCTTTATAATTCATACAAATATTCTTGGATTGCATATCATAACAACCCCCGACAAACTTAAGGCGGGCCGAACACCGAAAGTTTGGACAGAAAATATTGGTAACGTTGAGTAGGATGTGTCTTCGTGAAAAAATTTGCTATCTGTGATTTGAAGAGAAGATATAGAAAAGCAAGAGTACCGTTAAGATAATAACGTCATAAAAAGTGATAATTAATTTCAATTTGTTTTGTTTGCTTATGAATGGCAGGATTATTAGCGATCTTTATGGCACTTTGGTTGTCACAATAAAGAGGTGTAGGATGACAGAATATAACACCCATATCACGAAGAAGCCGGTAAGCCAAACAATCTATGATGCTGTAATGACCCGGTCCACTAGCAATAATAACTTGTTGGATTCAAACTATAGCCCAAAATACTTAAACCCAGTTATTATTACTAGTGTCAATTATCTCTTATATATCCAATCACAATCCCATTCAGATGTGGGACTATTGGGCCAATGTGGGACTATTAGGGAGTCACATACTCCCCCAATTTAGGTTTAACGTCATCGTCAGCCCAATCACACGCACATCCTAAGATCATCAGACGATGTGAGACTTGTCTCGCTAGCCCTGCCATCTAGATCCAGGCTTAACCGAGACTCGTCTCATACTTCCAACTGGTGATTGATTCTGATACCAAAAATAACGACTTGACCCACTAGCAATAATAACTTGTTGGGCCCAAACCACATCCCAAAATATTTAAGCCTAATTATTATTACTAGTGTACATTGACTCTTATATACCAAATCACAATCCTATTCAGATGTGGGACTATTGGGCCGATGTCGTACTATTGGAGTGTCACATGTGATGACCCGGATCTCCATAGAGCTTTTGCAGTGTGTCTAGCAACTTCTGGAGGCCTTTGCTATGTGTTGAGGTGTTTGTGCGCGAATCGGACCCAAAAATTGGGCTCAGTGTGGAAAATGGGAGCAAGTTTGCCTAACCGGATGCCTTCGATAAATTTTAAAAGTGGAATTGGGCAAAACGGACATGGAATTTGGACTCAGCGCGCGAAAACGATAGAAATGGACTTTTTACTTGTATTTTTCGGAGCCCGGATACCCAAGTACGAATTTCTAGGCAAGGACTAGTACTGCTCCGGCGGCGAAGGGCAGGCGGTGGAGCACGGCGGCGCGGCGGCGGGCAGCGGCTGTGGGCAGAGGCGCGGGCCGCTCGGCCCACGGGCTTGGCGTGCACTGGGGGTTGGACGCGTGGCGGCTTCCGATTGGCTGGTTCGCGAGGCATGGTCTACGGGAGAGCGCGGGGAGGGGGGGCGTGGACCAGGACGGGGCCACGTGGCGGTCGCTGGTTGGCCGATCCACGTGCGCTCGGTCGACATGAGGAGCAGAGCTGGCGCGGTGCAGCAAGGGTGGTATGCCACATGGCGTCGTCCTATTGGCGCGGTGTGGGACTTAGCAGCTTTGAATTGGCTGGCGCACCAAGCGTGGTCCACGGAGCAGGGTGGCAGGTGCCTCGGGACGCATGCACGGAGTGGGCGCCGGCAGCGCGACGTGCGCGCACGTGGGCGCGGTGACCAAGGCGCTGACGCGGGCGGAGCGGCGCGGGGGCGCGACCACGTGCCGCGAGCTGGTTGGCCGTGTTCGCTGTTTGTTGTGCGGGGACACGTGGTGCATGTGATGATCCGGACTTCCGCAGGGACTTTTGCAACATTAAACAGTGACTGTAGGAAGCTTACACGGTGTAACGGAACTAGTAGTGTCGAAATTGGACCTCAGAAATGGACTCGGCGCGAAAATCGAATCAAGTGGGCTTTTCCGGGGGCTTTCGGCAAAATTTCGGATGAGAATATGGCAAAACGGACAGCGGATTTGGACTCAGCGCGTGAAAACGATCAAAATGGGCTATTTACTCGAATTTTTCGCCAAAAAAATTACTGTTCACGTCGGAACAGTAACTCCGGCCGCCGGAAATACTGTTCCGGCGACCGGCGGCGACCGGCGAGCGGCGGCGCAGCGGTAGAGTGCGGTAGAGCGCGGCGGAGCGCGGCCCGGGCAGCGCGTGCAGGCGCGGGCAGGAGCGCAGGCGGGTTGGTCCACCGGCAGGCGTGCACCGGGAGCACGGAAGGTGGAGCTTGCCACGTGGCAGCTCCTGATTGGTTGGACGGCGTCAAGAGATGCGGCGGGGTATTGACACGTGGCAGCACCCCATTGGCTGACAGGATCCGGAAAACCCGGTGCGGGGATCGGGCACGTGCTCCTGGGTGACACGTGGCGAATTCTGAGTGGCCTTGCATGGCTGTTTCCTGTTTTGAGGACACGTGGCGCGTCCTGGTTGGTCAGTTTTGGTGTTTTCTGTTTTGGGCCGGATTTCGTGTGGAGCCCAAAGATTCCTTGGCCCATTATTTAAGCCATCTCTCTCTTTCTCCCTTTCGCACTGCAAATTTCGAATTGTAGAGAGAGAATTCGAGCTCGTGGCCTCTATGAAAATTGTTCCCCTTTCTGTTCTCTCTCTCCCCTAGAAATTTCAGAATTTTTGGAGTTACTGATAGCGAGTTATCTGCGACGCGGCGGACTTTGACGATTTCCATTTTTGGCCCGTTTCCGTCGCAGTTCCGTCGGAAAATTCCTGTTCTCTAACCGGGTAGAATTTTGGAACGATTTTTACGGCAGCGCGTTCCTAAGAGGTAAGGATTCAATTTTTGTGTTGATTACTTCGCTCTATTTCGCACTTTTGGCATGATTCCCGAGGCTTCTTTGACCCCCTTTTTGCTGTGGTGTGTTTTGGACAGCATCGACTTCTCCGATTTATATCTTGGCGTAGGAGCATCGGATCAAGGCGTATAAGTAGTCGTTTTAGGCCTACTCTTCGCGAGGAACGTAACCGTGAATTTTATGGGATTTTTGGAGCTCGGCACAGAGGTGAAATGCCTCGTTTTCCGTGTTGTTTGGAAAAACAACAAAAGCTGTGTTTTTATGAATAGTATATTTACACCTTGTGCAATGTGTGTTGCTGTAGAGCACTATTTTCGGCAGACAGCAGTTTTAGAGGACAGTGGGCAGCGGGGAGATTCTTCGGGTGTAGTGCACGCTTTTTGAGGTGGGTGGTTGTTGCTTACCTCACTTTTGACTAGCTCACTAGGAGTATTAGAGATCCCCCATTTTTAAACTGAGAATTGGTATGTTAATTGTGAGTTGCATGAGTAGACCCCACAAATTATATGACAGTTCTTTTATGTTAAATTGGGACACTGTTGTTGGAAAAAATGCTATATCCTAATCTCGCATGCAAATGATTTATCATGTTGGTACAGTAAGATCAACCTTTTCAAAATAAATATCAGACACTTTTCTACAATTTTAAAAGAGAACAATTGCATGCTTGTATGGATATCTAGTTAGGCCACTATTTATTGCTACACTATCATATTGGGACTTGACTTAGGAGAAACCATGTTTTATTGCTCTCCTTTACATTCAGATGCTTGTTGCTCGAGTTTGAGCAGGGGTTTGGGATAGTGTAGTCGGGATTGTACTAGATTGTGGACTTGTGGGGTATTGTGGTGACCGCGGACAATGGGCGGTCGACCAGATGTTTATCCTTGCATCAGATTGGGATTGAGTCTGGTTTATTTTGCATCAGCTGGGGATTGGGTTTTCTGTAGTGGACAGAGTTTTCCACTTTGATCATAGTCGTGATCCAGTCCTGCTATATTGTGATACTTGTGAGACGTTGGCTACTTTACTCGTGTGGGTCGCCGTGTGCCGTTTCCGCTATTTGATTACAGAGTTCGACAGCAGGGTAGGCAGTACCGATTGTGTAACGGATGATGGATTGGGTTATTTTGGACAGTTTCTGTTTACTGATGCATGCATACAGTTTTTATAGCCAGTACCGCATTAGAGGCATAGTAGTGGTAGTTTTCCTGTTTCAGCATCTTATGTACCTTACCACTTCACCCTTTCCTTTCGCCTCTAGTAGTCCTAGTGGGTGCGTCAGAGTTTGAGGTTTTACCCACTAGGGGAGGCTACTGGTTTATCTAGTAGTTCTCACCCCCATTGTCGTTTTCTAACTTTTTCCTTTTGTTTTGCAGAGTCGTCTGCGGGAGCTGCTAGGCCATCGGCAGCTGATCGAGGAAAGGGAATCGCTGAGTAGGTGGATCTCCTATGAGGCTGTGAGCTGCTTTTAGACAGATATTGTACCCTCCCCTTTTGTATCTCAGGCTGTAGCATTGTACTTTTGGGTCTGGCTTTAGCCAGCTGTTTGTATTTAGTTTGGTGAGCTGGAAGTTTATTGTACTTTTATTTCAGCTTGTATCTTATTTCCAGTCTGAGATTACTTATAGTTCTTTTAGTTCAGCTCAGCTCTATTTTATGCTCTTTTATTATCTCTTTATATCTGAGCAGGTTACCAGCGCTTCGTGTGCACGGGAAATTTCGTGTACACGGCGGATCTGTGGACGAGTCCGGGTTCTGGTTTACACCCGGAGCGTGAGAGTGCAACAGGGTGGATTCGGGCGCTGATGGTTCGGGGTACATTTTGGGCTACTGTGCTGCACTGTTTGCGCCCGAAACTGTTTCGGACGCCCGAAAGTGGGGACCCAGATGGAATTAATCGAATTGTTGGATTTTGGCTACAAATAGCCCCCTTCCGCAGCTCCTTTGGCCCTTTTCCCGAGCTCCTCTCCCTGTGGGGTCTTTAGTAAAGTTGTTCTACCTTGTGTTCTTCATCTTGTGGTGGATTCTCGAATTTTTTGGAGGCCGCAACATTGGCATTTTCTGCGAGGCGGCGCACTTCGACGCTCCTTCGATTTTGGCTTCTACCGTCGTATTTCAGTGCGCGAGACCCCCTGAGCTACCCTGATGGACTTTTGAGCTGATTTTTGCGGCAGCGCGTTCACGAGAGGTACTCCTTCGATTTCTGTTGATTACTTCACCTTATTTGATTCAGGTTACCCTCCCTGTTGAGTTCTGGGTTATTGTATCTGAGGATTTTGTATTTGATTCAATTTTTGGGAGATGGATATTGTATCTTTATTTCCAGTTGTACAGTGTTTGATAGAGTTTTGCAGCTTTTTATTTTACAGCTCTGATATCTGTTTAGCTGTAGTAAATCTTTCTTTGTAGGTTGGACGCTTCGCCTATGCGGGGTTTTCGTATAGGTGGCGGATCTGTTGGCGAGCCCGGGTCGCAGTTCGACCCTGAGGCGTGACATCACAAATGCTGTAGTAGACATAGCTCGATATTAAGCCTCCGAACTGGACTAAGGAATAATTTCTTATTTCTTGGCTCACCAAGAACTGAGAGAATTACCAAAAAAAAAAAAGCAAAAGCTTGTAACAAAGCAATGATCCCAATCAACATCACTATATACACGAAGTTCCAATTTAGTAGATGATGGAAAGAATAGAGACCTATGAATAGTGCCACGAAGATACTGTAGAATTCGAAGTAGGGCTCCATTATAAATGGTAGTAGGTTCTTGAACAAATTGGCTGATAATATGAATAGTATAAGCAATGTTCGATTGTGTGATTGTAAGATAAATAAGGGGTCCTATAAGCTCTCTATAACGAGTAGGATTTTTCAAGGGTTCACCTATATCTTGTGGTGTCCTGATTTTTTCGTACGACCTGTCTTGATGGTTGGCGATGAGAAAATATCTATTATCGGTGTATCGAGCCCGTTGTGCGTCAAACGGATGCCAAAAAGGACTCAGTGCGCGAAAACATTGAAAATCGATTATTTTCGGGCGAAACGAGCCTAACGGGCCGATTTCTCGGGTGGGCCGGTCCACGGCCCACTTGGCGTGCACCGGGACCAGCGAACGCGGCGTGGTGCCACGTGGCGCGCAGGGATAGTGTGACGCCCCCAATAGTCCCACATCGGATGTGGATGGAATTGTGATTGGGTTTATATAAGACATGGGCACTAGTAATAATAACTGGGCTTAAGCATTTTGGGCTGTGGTGTGGGCCCAACGAGTTATTATTGCTACTGGGCCAGATCGTTACAGATAGGCTGGTCAACGCACGCGCGACAGCGCGCGTCTCGCGCCGGGTGCGGCGCACGGTGGACCTCGCCGGGCCACGTGTCGCCCGCCCATTGGCAAGCGCAGCGACCCGGCTGGCCCAGCGTGAACCGCGGCCCACGCTTCCCGCCTTGGACCGCGCCGCCACACGGCGCGCCGTGATTGGTTGGCGAGTGTGCGCGGGGCGCAGAACGGGCCACGTGGTACGTTGTGGGTGATTCGGGCACGCACAGTTGCGGGCCGGCCCGGATTCGGGCGCCCGATTCCTACGCCCGAATCCGGAATCTCCTTTTGGTGGGCTTGGACTATAAATAGCCTATTTGGGCTTCATTTTGGGCTTTTTTCTGAGTTTTCTCAGCCTATTTTTGACAAGGAAGTTCCACCTCGAGTTTTCTTCGACTTTTGGGATCTCGGAGATTTTTGGGAGTCGTGCGATCTGCATTCTTCTCGACATCGCGAGCTTCGACGCGCCTTTGATACCGAGCTTTTATCGTTGATGCTTCTTCCGCGAGCTCCCCAGGGCTGACGGGAGGAAGTTTTTGGCCGATTTTCACGGCATCGGTTTCATGAGAGGTAGATCTTTGTTTTTCATATTTTCTGTTCCTCTCAGTTTTGGATTTTTATTGGGGTTTCTGGAACATCTTTGAACCCTTTTCTTGCTGGTGATTTTCATGGACAGTGGAGCTTGTCAGATTTTTTATCTCCGCACTCGGTTTTTGGATTTTGATATGTGAGGACTCGATTGATAACGCTTCGCGAAGATTACAGCTATATTTTTATTAGAATTTTTGGAGATCATCTCGCAGGCGATATTTTGGCTTCTTTCGGACTGATCTTTCCACAGAATTGTGATCGTGGGGATTTTTGCTTACCGCGATATTTGGACTGTATCTTTGTGCCCAGGAGGAGTTTTCATGTGTTTTTGGGCTCGTTGGAATCGTGGGAATTTGAGGATTATCCCCGTTTAGTTTCAGTTCATTTGGACCTTGGATCGACGCACACTTTCAAGTGGGTTGCTTCGTCTCCAAAACCGGTGGTCGGTTCTTTAATTCTATGAAATAGCAAGCATGCGTGATTGTGAGATGTGTTAGGAAGCATGTTAGGGAAAGAGATGATATTTTTCTTGTGTTGTTATTGAGATCATATCGGTTAATGCTTCTTATTTGTGTTAATAATTATTATTATTGGAACTTGATCTAGCACCCTGTCATATGATGTATGTTCAACCAGACTAGTAGAAAATCCCCACTTGGGCTAGGTTTATTTATGCTTTAGACATCCACACTTTACATTCTATCCCTGGACATAGTGTTTTTCTCGCCCGGATAGTGCGTCGAGTGGTCGGGATTTCTTTTAATGTAGGATGCATGTTACACTCGTGCTTGGGGCCCGAGTGGAGTCTGGTAGATGTAGCTAGTCTTGTACCAGTGGCGGGAGACGTTTAGGTAAACGGTGGTCCCGGGTTGTCGAGTTCTTCGATTTATTTATCGCCACTGTGTTCGTGGCAGTGGTGTACCAGTGATAGCAGGACCTTGAATCCAGAATCTTTTTGGACACACCTGATTTCAGTAAACTAATATTTTTTCTCCAAATGTCGAAGGTTCGCCGGAGTCTGTTCTTGTCTGATTGGGCGAAGGCATTAGCCCTTCAGGATTTGGGAATAAAACTTATTTTCTAACTGATATATCTAAAATAGCTAAAATTTATTAAAATGAGTTTCCTTAAATCAAGATGGTTTTACAAAAATGAACTACTTTTAGTCCTCACCCCGCGTTGGTTCGAGTGAAAATGGTTTTCGGTAATAAATATCATCTTTTCTGTAAACTTCTTCACCCGAGAGATTTCGAGTGATCTGGATTCTAAGGGCTGTCTTTTTTTTTTTTTGAGTCAAGAACAACGAGAGGCTATGCCTAGAGCCCGTTCTTGTTTGATTTGGGTTGTAGGTTCTAGTCTTTCGGGGTTTTCGGACCCTTCATTGTTGTCGGCTGTGAAGTATATCCAGTTAGTGAGTTTGCATGTTGAGTTGATGTCCTATTTGGGGTGCCGTTGGGTTGACGGTGGTTCTGGCTGTCGAGTATTTCCAGCCCGTGAGTTAGAGATGTGATGTTGGTTATTGTCGATCTTGTTGATCGTGGATTTGGATTATAGCATGTATGAGCCATATTGAGCTCGACAGAGATGCGCGAATACTTTCCTCGGTGGGCTCGCGCCCCTCGAGTGCCGCTCCGGAGCTGGGCCTGTTACTTTGCTATTGCGACTTGTCGACGCAGTCCGTGTGGGATGCCCTACGTAAGTCTAGTCCTCCGTGTATATAATGGCAGTAGGTGGGCGCAGGTTTGACTGGACCCCATGTGGCAGTTACTGTGATTGGGTTGATTGAGTATATTGGATTAGAGTCGATGTATCATTTTCATCTGTATCACCCTTTGAGCATTGTAGATAGAGGCATGATAGCTGTAGATTTCTTTCCAACTTATATTTACATTATTTCAGTTTTCATGCTATCTTATGCTTCTAGTAGACTTAGTGGGCAGACCGTCGGGCTTGGTGGCGGTACCCACTGAGAACTACGTGACGGTGTAGTTCTCACACCCGCTGTGGTTACAGGTTTTTCTGAGATAGCTGTTCCGGCTTCTGTCCGAGCGGAGACAGCAGTTCGAGGTGAGGGAGTCGCGAGCTAGTTCCCTACCCTTCCTTAGAGTATAGTGGTACCCTTTTTAGAGCTTTATAGTACAGTCTGCTGGATTATAGTAGATAGTTACTTTTGAGAGTTTTATTTTTGAGAGACTTATGTATTATGAGGTTCAGACTTGTACTATTTGGAGATGTATTATCTTATTTCAGTAGTATACTTTTCAGCTCTGATATCTGTATAGCTGTAGTATTATCTTTTGCAGGTTAGACATTTCATCCATACGGGGCTTTCCGTATGGGCGGCGGATCTATTGGCGGGCCCGGGTCGCAGTTTCGACCCTGGGGCGTGACATATCTAGTGTAAGTTTTTGATTGAGTTGCATTGGTGTGTTGGCATGATTCTCATCTGTAATACTCGAGAGAGCAAATCGGTAATATATTTTTGTTAGGATAATAAATATCCACGAGGACTATATGCAACCTCTATCCGTAAGAAATATCGAAATGGCCCAAGTTCTTTCATCTCAAATTATTTTTGAAGATGAGTCTTGACGGACTAAATATGAATTGGATCGTCATCTATCATGATCATATCATCGACATAAAAGAGAAGAATAGTATGACTGACGAATTATGTATATGTGAATATAACATGATCAATTTCACTCTGCACAAATCCGATCGACATAATCGCCAAAAAAAATTTCTCAAACCAAGCACGTGAAACTTGCTTTAGGCCATAAATTGCTTGTCGAAGTAAGCACACATGATTTGGTAACGAGAAAGGCTAGGCGGAGGCTCCATATACACTTGCTCTTGAAGATCGCCATGAAGGAAAGCATTTTTAACATCAAGTTGGTAGAGTGGTTGTCACGCCCCGGGGTCAGAACTGTACCCCGGGCTCGCCAACAGATCCGCCGCCCCTACAGGAAGCCCCGTAGGGACGTAGCGTCCAACCTGCAAGTAAGTGTCTAAACTAACAGATATCAGAGCTGTAAACATAAAACTAACAGATATACAAGAAGTAAAACTGTCCCACAAATATAAACATAAAGTCCTCACTCAAAATACAGGAGTCTCTCAAAAGAAAACAGAAGAGTACAACTCGATCCCTCACTACAAAATCTCTCATACTAAAAGACACAACCAAAAGTACATCGGGTACCTCTACCTCTCGCTGCTGCTGAAGGGGGAAAAGATCTACCTGGCGATTCCCTTACCTCGGTCTGAAGGAGCTGGATCAGCAACGGGCACCGCAGGAACTGGAGCTGGAGTCCCTGGGGAAAAGACACCACAACGGGTGTGAGAACTACCTCCCACAGTAGTTCTCAGTGGGTGCCGCCAACAAGCCCGACGGCCTGCCCACTAAGTCTACAAGGGGCAAAAAGTAACCAAAGAAAAAATGCAGAATAGAAAGCAGGAAGGTAAAACATCTACTGCTACTATGCCCCTATCTACAATGCTCAAGGAAAAGGATCGAAGATCAAAATGTCACTACTGATACTCGACTCAGGTCACCCAATCCAAACTGACTGCCAAACGGGTCCAGTCAAACCTGCGCCTACCTACTGCTGTAGGTATGTCCATAGCTGCCAAAACTGGCTCAGCCAGAGGGACGATGTCCATGACTGCCAAAACTGGCTCAGTCAGAGGGACACCAACATCGACAAGCCGCGAAAGAAGTAGCAAGCCCAACTCCGGAGTGGCACTCGTGGGTAGCGACCCCACCGAGCAAAATATCTGCGCATCTCTGTCGATCTCAAGAATGGCTCCTGCAGGCTATGATCCAATCCCTGACTCACTCACTAAAAGGGGATCCACACTGTCACTATAATCATCACCCAAAGATCCCAGTCCCACATATCACTATCTCAAATGATGAACAAACTATAGACTGCTGTCAACTCTACTCGGTCCCCAGACACGAGTACAATGCATCCAAAGCTACTAAACCTCCCAACCCACAACTCAGGGGAAGACCACTATGTCCCAAGATGACAAAAGTAACAATAACATGGGAGAACTATAGTAAAGGCATAAACCCAATAGTAGCTGTCTGAGGATGACATACAATGTCTAATAGATGTGCTAAGTCAAGTCTTTCTCCAATTTGTGGTTCATATGATGCAAGAGTTCCAAAAAGAATCTCAATTTTAGCAATTATTAACTGTGGTTACTAACATATAAATTGCACAGTTATATTAGCTCACATACTATCATGCATGCATCTATATTGCAGAATTAGAGTGCAGTCCATGGAAATTGCAAGCAGAAACACCCACCTGAACTCGCTAACTGTCCGAGATGACACAGATATACAGTCCAGGAATCGACAGTTTCTTAGATCCACAAAGCTAGGAGCACAGAAAAAATGCTCTTACAGTCCTGGGTACAACAACCACACACAATTACAACAAATTCATACATAAACAACACATTCTAAAAATCTGCATGGGCTGTTACTGTTCACACGCGAATTTTACCTGAAAATAAAATTCACAAAATTCCAATAAAAATATCACGACGATCCTCGCGAAGAGTAGATGTCGATAGGCTCTTGAATCGTCGAAATCCGATGTCCAGAAGTGAAGATAAAATTCCGCGAAGTTGGTGCTGTCCAGAAATCTTGCAACAAAAAGCGGCTCAGTAATGCCTCGAAATCCGTGCCAAAAACCCAAATCTGAACGAAACACTCAACACGAAAGTCGAAGATTTACCTCTCGTGAATCCAACGCCGCAAAAATCGCTGAAATCGGATGTCGGGGTAGCTCTGTAGGTCTCCCGGAAGAAAATGCGACGGTAATGGGCCTCACACTGTAAAACGTCGCTCCGCACTACGAGGTAGGAAACACAGTCGTCACGGCTTCCAGATTTTCTGAAACTTCACCAGGAGTTAGCTAAGAGGGAGAGGAGGATTTTTGATGTAGAACTCTCGAGCTGAATCCTTCTGAAAAAGGGTGTAACAGCCAGCCCAAGGTGACCTATTTATAGGCCTCAAAAGAAAAGCCCAAAAAAAATCAAGCCTTTTGGGCTCGGGCCCAACTTTCGGGCGCCCGAAAATTTTCGGGCGCACACAGTGCGGCCCGGCCCACAACTTCCGGGCGCGCACAGTGCGGCCCGGCCCGATACACGCCGTCGGACGGGATCCCAAATCCGTCCGACCCGCCTCGGAGCCCGCCACGTGTCGCCCGAACAGCGAACACCGAAGCGGGCCAACCAGCGCCCGCCACGTGTCCGCTCCCCGGGCACAGTAAGGCGGTGGCGCCCGCCAATGAGCGGGCGCCACGTGTCCACCCCGTTGACCCCGACCGCGCGACGTGCGCGCCTGCCGCGCGACGTGGGTCGCACGTGCGCACGCATCCCGAGGCACCTGCCCCGCGCCCCGTGCACCCCGCGCGCTGCACCCGCCAACGAGGAAGTGACACGTGTCCCCTGCACCCGGTCCACGCCTTCGACAGGAATTCCGTGGACCGCGCCGCGTGCACCGACCAACCAGTGACTGCCACGTGTCTCCCGCCTGGTCCATGCACCGCCGCGCTCCACCCAGTAGACCGCGCGCCCTGGGCCCGCCAATCAGGCGGTGCCACGTGTCCATGCGCCGGGTCTGTGCACCCCGCCGCGCCGCTCTGTGGACCGCGCATCCTGAGCCGGCCAATCAGAGGCTGCCACGTGGCATCCCGGCGGTCTACGGCCCCTCCCATGCACCATTTTCCACTAAAAACTTCCGGGTGTCCGTTTTTGGGCATCCGGACTCCAAATTAAGCAAATAAATAGTCGTTTTCAAGCGTTTTTCCGCGCTGAATCCAACTACGACCTCTGTTTGGCCTAAATCTTTCCAGAAATTTCGGCAAACCCAGCCGAAGGCCAAAACAGTAAAATAAAGCACACAGGGTCCACCAATAGCACCCAATTGATGCACTGTGGGCCAGGGACACCAATACTAGGTGTTCTAACAGTGGATCCATCGGAAAAACACTGCATGGGAACTAGGGCCACTACATCCTCCCCCACTAAAAGAAAGTTTCGTCCTCGAAACTAAACAGAGCAAAGACAAACGTACCTCAAACAGAAGTCTCGAACAGAAAAGGGTAGGCATCTCGCATCGCCGTCTCAAGCTCCCAGGTAGCCTCTCGCTCCTCATGGTTGCTCCAAAGGATCTTCACATAGGGTATCGCCCGGTTGCGCAATTCCCTCACCTCACGAGCCAGAATCCGCAATGGGCGCTCCTCGTAAACCAAGTCCTCGCCGATATCCAAGGATGCGAAGTCGATGACATGAGACGGATCGAACACATATCTCCTCAAGGCCGAAACATGGAAGACATCATGAACACCAGCCAAGCGGGGAGGTAGAGCAACTCTATAAGCCACAGGGCCTACCCTCTCAAGCACCTCAAAGGGTCCAATGAAGCGGGGACTGAGCTTCCCCCGCACTCCAAACCTCCGGACCCCCTTCGAGGGCGAGACCTTCAAGAAGACGTGGTCACCAACCTGGAACTCAAGGTCTCGCCGCCGAACATCAGCATAACTCTTCTGGCGACTCTGGGCTGTCTCCAAGTGCCGACGAACAACACGGACTTTCTCCTCTGCCTCCAGCAGTAAGTCTGGCCCCAGCGTCCTCCTCTCACCCACATCACTCCAGTATAGGGGCGACCGACACTTGCGTCCGTACAACGCCTCAAACGGAGCCATCTGAATGCTCGCTTGAAAGCTGTTGTTGTACGCGAACTCAACCAGGGGTAGGTGTCGGTGCCAACCTCCTCCAAAATCCATAACACACGCACGCAACATATCCTCAAGCGTCTGAATGGTGCGCTCTGACTGTCCGTCTGTCTGTGGGTGGAATGCTGTGCTGAAACTAAGCCGAGTACCCATGGCTGACTGTAGGCTCCCCCAAAACCGTGACACAAATCTCGGGTCTCGATCTGAAACGATGGACGCTGGTACTCCGTGCAGCCTCACGATCTCATCCAAATATAGCTGTGCCAGGCGCTCCAAGGACCAAGTCATCTGTACAGGCAGAAAATGCGCTGACTTGGTAAGTCTATCAACAATCACCCAGACTGCGTCGGCTCCACTCTGCGATCTCGGTAGCCCAGTCACGAAATCCATGGTGATGTGGTCCCACTTCCATTCGGGAATTGGAAGGCTCTGCAACTTGCCAGCAGGAACCCGATGCTCTGCCTTCACTTGCTGGCAAGTTAAGCACTGAGCAACAAACCTTCCAATATCCCGCTTCATCCCCGACCACCAAAAGTGTGCCTTAAGGTCCTTATACATCTTAGTACCTCCAGGATGGATGGTATAAGGTGTATAATGGGCCTCTCTCAAAATCTGATCTCTAATCTCCAAATCTGATGGCACACAAACTCGGTCCCTGTACCGTAGTACTCCCGAGCTGTCCACTGCAAAATCCCCTCTCTCATCAACCTGAATCTGAGCCCTGATCCTCTCCAAGTGGGGGTCCTCACTCTGCGCCTCCCTGATCCTGTCCAGCAGAGTGGGCTGCAAGACCATAGTCATAAGTCTCGCAGAGACCCCAGGGGATACTACCTCAATCTGAAGTCGCCTCATCTGCTCTATCAGCTGTGCCTGCTGGGTAATCATCAAACTCAAACTATGCACTGACCTCCTACTCAAAGCATCTGCCACCACATTGGCCTTGCCGGGGTGGTAAAGGATACTCAGATCGTAATCCTTTAACAACTCCAACCACCGGCGTTGCCTAAGGTTCAGCTCCTTTTGGGTGAACAGATACTTTAAGCTCTTATGATCCGTATAAATCTCACAATGCTCGCCATAGAGGTAATGCCGCCACAGCTTCAGTGCAAAAACAACAGCTGCAAGCTCCAAGTCATGTGTAGGGTAATTCTTCTCATAATCCTTTAATTGCCGTGAAGCATAGGCAATTACCCTACCATGCTGCATAAGAACACAACCCAGTCCACTGTGTGAGGCGTCACTGTAAATCACGAAACCCTCTCCCATAACCGGCAGTGCAAGAACTGGTGCGGAGATCAATCTTCTCTTCAGTTCCTCGAAACTCTGCTGACACCGCTCGGTCCAAACAAACTTCGTCCCCTTCCTAGTCAAACTGGTCAGGGGAGTAGAGAGCTTCGCAAAGCCCTCCACGAACCGACGATAATAACCGGCTAGGCCCAAGAAACTCCGTACCTCAGAAACCGTCGTCGGCCTCGGCCAATCCCGAACTGTGTCAATCTTCGTCGGGTCGACCGCTACTCCAGCAGCTGAAACAATGTGGCCCAAGAAAGCAACCTCCCGAAGCCAAAACTCGCATTTCTTTAACTTGGCATACAGCTTTTTATCACGTAGAAGCTGCAGCACTATCCTCAGGTGCTCCTCGTGCTCCTCATCGCTCCGGGAGTAAATCAGGATGTCATCAATGAACACAACCACGAATCGATCCAAGTACGGCTGAAAAACCCGGTTCATCAGATCCATGAATGCAGCTGGGGCATTGGTCAAACCAAACGGCATAACCGTAAACTCATAATGTCCATACCGGGATCTGAACGCCGTCTTGGGGATGTCCTCGGCCCTCACCCTAAGCTGGTGGTAACCTGACTGGAGATCAATCTTCGAAAATACGGAGGCTCCCTGTAGCTGATCAAACAAGTCATCGATTCGTGGCAGAGGATACTTATTCCGGATGGTCACTTTGTTCAGTTCGCGGTAGTCCACACATAAGCGAAGTGTCCCATCCTTCTTCTTCACGAACAAAACAGGCGCTCCCCACGGCGAAACACTGGGCCGAATGAAGCCTCTGTCCAAAAGATCCTGCAACTGGGCCTTCAACTCTCTCAGCTCGGCAGGCGCCATCCTGTAAGGTGCCTTCGAGATTGGTGCGGTTCCGGGTACCACATCAATCACGAACTCGATCTCCCTCTCTGGCGGCATGGTCGTCAGCTCTGGGGGAAACACATCGGGAAACTCGCGGACCACTGGAATATCCTCGAGTCCCCGTGCCGCCGAAGGCGCCTCCACAATCGTCGCCAGAAATGCGGTGCATCCTCTACTCATCAACCGCCTGGCCCTCGCCGAAGAAATGGTCAAGGCGAACAAGGAGCTCTGACAACCCTGGAAGACGAACACCTCCTGCCCCGGCTCCCGAAGAGTAACAGTCCTATCGCGGCAATCAATGGTAACATAGTATCTCGACAACCAATCCATACCCAGAACAACATCGAAATCCTGGAGCTGTCGTAAGACAAGCAAGTCGACTGGCAGAATCCAGGATCCCAACTGAATGGGGCAATCTCTACAGCACTCCTCAACATGAAGGACATGACCCGGTATCTCAACCTCTAATGCAGAAGATAAAGAAGCTACCTCTATACCATGCAAGGATGCAAATGATCTACTGATGAATGAATGAGAAGCACCGGTATCGAAGAGAGCCCGAGCACGGACTGAAGAGATCAGAACAATACCTGCGACGACCTGCTCTGCTGAAAAAGCATCCTCAATCTGAGCGGCATATACACGACCGCTCGGCGCCGGGGGACGTCGCTCTGGCTGTCGAGAAGAAGAGGAGGCGAAATCTGGCCTGCTGTAAGCTGCAGAAGGTCCGGCTGGCTGGTAAGGAACGGTCGGTGCTGATGCAGAAGAAGGAGCTGGATGGCCGGCCCTGGGACAAGCACTCGCAATATGGCCGGCCTCCCCGCATCGAAAACACCGGCCCTGTCTCTGCGGGCACTGAGTCGGCGGATGAGGGCCCCGACAAATAACACACCGATCTGAGCGCTGCTGCCGAGAAGACTGCTGTGGGGGCTGCTGCTGTCGTGGGGGTCGACGCTGCTGCTGCTGCTGCTGTGACTGTCGAGACGCCCCCGATCTCTGGCGTCCCTGGTGCCCCCTGCCCTGTGGATGGAAACGCGGGGGTCTCGGGGGTCCCTGCCTGCTAGACTGCCCCTCCTCCGCGGAAGCCGGGCGCTTCGCCCCAGAAGTCGCTACAGGGGCGGGAGACACCTCGTCCATCACGGCCTCTCCACACTCCACATATAAGGCCTGCTCCATCGAGGCCTCCACGGTCTGCAATCTGCGGGAACGGACGAACTGATAGATGTCTCGACGAAGTCCTCGCTCGAACAAGTAAACACGGTGGCTCTCGTCCCTGGCCACGTGTGGCACACAAGCCAAAAGCTGGTTGAACTCGGCGATGTACATTTGCACCGATCTATCTCCCTGGCGGAGATTCTTCAACTGCTCCTCCAGTCGCTGTCTGACGCTCTCCGGAAGAAAGCTCCCAGCAACATGCTCCGGAACTCGGCCCAAGGAAGAAGCTGCGTCCCAGGTGGACCAGCTGGTCGCACACGCCGCCACCACGCCTCGGCGTTGCTCTCCAGAAAATGGGTAGCCAAAATGACCCGATACCGGTCGTCCACAAACAAGCTCTCGAAGTGGCGCTCCATGGTGGTAATCCACGTCTCGGCTGCCCAAGGCTCAGCACTCATGCCCGAAAAGCGGGGCGGATCAAACCGTCGGAATCTCATCAGCAGATCAACAACCTCCCGCTGCTCTGTCTCAGTCAACGCTCCCGTCGCCCCGGCCGGTGGCCTACTCGAAACCGGCACAGCAGGAACCGCCGGTGCAGACTGCGCCACAGGGGGTGCCACAACAGGGGAAGAAGGCACCGGCGAAGCCTCAGGGGGTGCCACTGCCGGCTGTGCTCTCTGCTCCAATAAGAGCGTCAGCCGCGCCATCGCCTCCTCCTGGCGTCTAGCCGCCTCAGCCATCTGTGCCATCTGGGCACGGAGCTCCTGTATCTCAGCCTGAGGTCCTCGCCCCGAGTCCTCCTGCTCGGGCTCAGAGGACGAAGGCTGCGAGCGCGTCACCATAGAACGTCGAGGAGGCATCCCCACCTGAGGGACAAAACAAACACAATCAGAACCAGAAGCAACACTCGACCCAATCTAGCGAAAGTCAAAAGGCATGTCCCCCTTTCCGAAGCACTATGTTGTCTGCAGCCAACATAGTTGCTACAAAAGGAAGACATGTCTATCACTCGTCCCTATCCACTCGGGAGAGTTAAAAACCCAATCAAGACTTTCGCTAAAAGTCTCGGCTCTCACGTGGGTCATCCTAGGGTTTAACCATAAGCCTAGGGTTCCTAAGTCCTCCATGACCTACATCCTAGGCTCTGATACCACTCTAATCTGTCACGCCCCGGGGTCAGAACTGTACCCCGGGCTCGCCAACAGATCCGCCGCCCCTACAGGAAGCCCCGTAGAGACGTAGCGTCTAACCTGCAAGTAAGTGTCTAAACTAACAGATATCAGAGCTGTAAACATAAAACTAACAGATATACAAGAAGTAAAACTGTCCCACAAATATATACATAAAGTCCTCACTCAAAATACAGGAGTCTCTCAAAAGAAAACAGAAGAGTACAACTCGATCCCTCACTACAAAATCTCTCATACTAAAAGACACAACCAAAAGTACATCGGGTACCTCTACCTCTCGCTGCTGCTGAAGGGGAAAAGATCTACCTGGCGATTCCCTTACCTCGGTCTGAAGGAGCTGGATCAGCAACGGGCACCGCAGGAACTGGAGCTGGAGTCCCTGGGGAAAAGACACCACGACGGGTGTGAGAACTACCTCCCACAGTAGTTCTCAGTGGGTGCCGCCAACAAGCCCGACGGCCTGCCCACTAAGTCTACAAGGGGCAAAAAGTAACCAAAGAAAAATGCAGAATAGAAAGCAGGAAAGTAAAACATCTACTGCTACTATGCCCCTATCTACAATGCTCAAGGAAAAAGGATCGAAGACCAAAATGTCACTACTGATACTCGACTCAAGTCACCCAATCCAAACTGACTGCCAAACGGGTCCAGTCAAACCTGCGCCTACCTACTGCTGTAGGTATGTCCATAGCTGCCAAAACTGGCTCAGCCAGAGGGACGATGTCCATGACTGCCAAAACTGGCTCAGTCAGAGGGACACCAACATCGACAAGCCGCGAAAGAAGTAGCAAGCCCAACTCCGGAGTGGCACTCGTGGGTAGCGACCCCACCGAGCAAAATATCTGCGCATCTCTGTCGATCTCAAGAATGGCTCCTGCAGGCTATGATCCAATCCCTGACTCACTCACTAAAAGGGGATCCACACTGTCACTATGATCATCACCCAAAGATCCCAGTCCCACATATCACTATCTCAAATGATGAACAAACTATAGACTGCTGTCAACTCTACTCGGTCCCCAGACACGAGTACAATGCATCCAAAGCTACTAAACCTCCCAACCCACAACTCAGGGGAAGACCACTATGTCCCAAGATGACAAAAGTAACAATAACATGGGAGAAACTATAGTAAAGGCATAAATCCAATAGTAGCTGTCTGAGGATGACATACAATGTCTAATAGATGTGCTAAGTCAAGTCTTTCTCCAATTTGTGGTTCATATGATGCAAGAGTTCCAAAAAGAATCTCAATTTTAGCAATTATTAACTGTGGTTACTAACATATAAATTGCACAGTTATATTAGCTCACATACTATCATGCATGCATCTATATTGCAGAATTAGAGTGCAGTCCATAGAAATTGCAAGCAGAAACACCCACCTGAACTCGCTAACTGTCCGAGATGACACAGATATACAGTCCAGGAATCGACAGTTCTTAGATCCACAAAGCTAGGAGCACAGAAAAAGTGCTCTTACAGTCCTGGGTACAACAACCACACACAATTACAACAAATTCACACATAAACAACACATTCTAAAAATCTGCATGGGCTGTTACTGTTCACACGCGAATTTTACCTGAAAATAAAATTCACAAAATTCCAATAAAAATATCACGACGATCCTCGCGAAGAGTAGATGTCGATAGGCTCTTGAATCGTCGAAATCCGATGTCCAGAAGTGAAGATAAAATTCCGCGAAGTGGTGCTGTCCAGAAATCTTGCAACAAAACAGCGGCTCAGTAATGCCTCGAAATCCGTGCCAAAAACCCAAATCTGAACGAAACACTCAACACGAAAGTCGAAGATTTACCTCTCGTGAATCCAACGCCGCAAAAATCGCTGAAATCGGATGTCGGGGTAGCTCTGTAGGTCTCCCGGAAGAAAATGCGACGGTAATGGGCCTCACACTGTAAAACGTCGCTCCGCACTACGAGGTAGGAAACACAGTCGTCACGGCTTCCAGATTTTCTGAAACTTGGTCCAGGAGTTAGCTAAGAGGGAGAGGAGGATTTTGATGTAGAACTCTCGAGCTGAATCCTTCTGAAAAAGGGTGTAAAAGCCAGCCCAAGGTGACCTATTTATAGGCCTCAAAAGAAAAGCCCAAAAAAAATCAAGCCTTTTGGGCTCGGGCCCAACTTTCGGGCGCCCGAAAATTTTCGGGCGCACACAGTGCGGCCCGGCCCACAACTTTCGGGCGCGCACAGTGCGGCCCGGCCCGATACACGCCGTCGGACGGGATCCCAAATCCGTCCGACCCGCCTCGGAGCCCGCCACGTGTCGCCCGAACAGCGAACACCGAAGCGGGCCAACCAGCGCCCGCCACGTGTCCGCTCCCCGGGCACAGTAAGGCGGTGGCGCCCGCCAATGAGCGGGCGCCACGTGTCCACCCCGTTGACCCCGACCGCGCGCGTGCGCGCGACGTGCGCGCGCACGTGGCACGTGCGCCGCCCCACCTGCCGCCGCGCCCGTGCACCCCGCGCGCTGCACCCGCCAACGAGGAAGTGACACGTGTCCCCTGCACCCGGTCCACGCCTTCGACAGGAATTCCGTGGACCGCGCCGCGTGCACCGACCAACCGGTGACTGCCACGTGTCCCCCGCCTGGTCCATGCACCGCCGCGCTCCACCCAGTAGACCGCGCGCCCTGGGCCCGCCAATCAGGCGGTGCCACGTGTCCATGCGCCGGGTCTGTGCACCCCGCCGCGCCGCTCTGTGGACCGCGCATCCTGAACCGGCCAATCAGAGGCTGCCACGTGGCATCCCGGCGGTCTACGGCCCCTCCCATGCACCATTTTCCACTAAAAACTTCCGGGTGTCCGTTTTTGGGCATCCGGACTCCAAATTAAGCAAATAAATAGTCGTTTTCAAGCGTTTTTCCGCGCTGAATCCATCTACGACCTCTGTTTGGCCTAAATCTTTCCAGAAATTTCGGCAAACCCAGCCGAAGGCCAAAACAGTAAAATAAAGCACACAGGGTCCATCAATAGCACCCAATTGATGCACTGTGGGCCAGGTACACCAATACTAGGTGTTCTAACAGTGGATCCATCGGAAAAACACTGCATGGGAACTAGGGCCACTACC
>CM054932.1:2876973-2913364 GCA_029168755.2 Tillandsia fasciculata
AGAAATCAGAGTCAAGATTGACTCTAGGCTTCAGTTAAGGAATCAGGAGGATGGAAAAAGGTGGATCCAGTGTGGAGATATGAAAGGGAAAACAGGAAAAGGAGAGCAAATGTAATTATAAGATAACAGTGAAACTGGAATTAGAGTCAGTGTAACTCAGTTAAAGTGGACAGGAAAAAATAGAGTTAAGTTAACTCTAGGATTCAGTGAGGAATAGGAAAGGGGATAAGATCCCAAGGTAAAGACTTAAATAAATATAACCTAGAAAGTCCATAGGGTGTCTGGGCAATGGACAATAACTTAACTTCAAATTTGAGTTAAATAAATGACGGTGAAATGTTTAAGAGTACAGGGGACTCTCTAGTTATCATTATGGCAAGACCTAGTAGTGAAGAAGAGAAATTATTGCAAAAAAGGCAAAGATTAAAAGCAAGCTAAACGTGGCTAAAAGTATAAAGAGAATGTTAATGGCGCCTTCGAATTTGAGACTCGTCAAGTGGAGCTGGACTCCCTGGGCAGTGACCCGTCGGACGAGGTACTATCGAAGGGCTAAAAGTGAAAGCAAGGAGCTAAATGCTCGAAGAAAAGAGAAAGTAAATTGCCAGCGGCAAAAGGGGAGCTATAGCTCGAATAATAAGGGAAAGCAAGTGTTCACAAAGCAAAGAGGCTAAGAACTAAAATAAAAGAGACAGAAAAAAAGAAAAGAAAAGAAAGAAAATATAAAGATAAAACGAGCGTACCTTCGGGGTAAAAAGAGCCTGGGGGGGTCGGAGCCAAGGGAGTGTACCTCTCCAGGGCAGTGGACGTAGGACAAGTCCCCGTGGGCGGGGTAGCACTTGCGGGTGTATCGGCAACCTTAGAAATCTTATCTTATGGTAGCAAGACTACCGGGTTCGGGCCCGTTGGATAAGAATTTCTGAGGGTTTAACTTGAAAACTAACGCACCAGAATCAAAGAATAAAGTAAGATAGAGTGGCCAAGGTGGCCGGGTAGGTTTGACCCTGTATATCGCGGCATAGTGGCCGAGTTGGTGCTTAGCAGCCTAGTGTGGCTAGACAGAGTAGTGCTGGGTCGATGGTTGTACCAGATAGTGAGTGAAATTATTGCATAGCTGCATATTGATGTTGAGGATTTTAGTTTCCTAGCACACTATTATTATTGCTTCCATTGGACCAAGTGGTGTAGGACACTGTTTCTCGGTGGTTGAACCCACTGGGAAATGTCGGAGTTCTCACACCCCTTGGGGTTTGACCCCCCCCACAGGTTCGGGTGTGGATACAGCGGACGAGACGGTTCAGATACAGACGGCGAGGCATACGACAGGGGCAAGGGCCCAGCAGCATAGAGACCTAGAGGGTCTAGCAGAGGTATCCTTTTATATTTCTTGAGTGAACATTGTATGGTGAGGAATTTATGTAAAGGAATGTAATAAATTTATTTGCAAGTTCAGAGTGTAAAGTGTAATAATTTAAGTTAGGTTCACTCTGCATGCTTTCATATCGCTTAAACTGTTGTTATAAAATGAAAGTTTAAATTTATAGTGATTTTAGTACTCTGATATTGAGCTTCCGCATACACTTGTTGTGTTATTATGGATGTTACCGTTCCTTTCGGGTAGGAAAGGTTTTACCTGATTGGCGGGTCTGTTGGCGCGCCCGAACGTACAAATTGGCGGACTCGGGGCGTGACAGTATGCCTTTCCAGAAGAATAGTTAGTAGGAAATGTCATTTCATATGTTTGAAGTGCACCAACTAATTCTTCTACAAGGATTTCGTCCGGATTTAACTGTTTCAATGGCTATAACCTTGGAACGAAATCTTTCAGGAAGAGTTTTTTAAAATCTTTCTTACAATTTAGATTCTGGAATTTTCATCTCCCAACAGTTAGCACAATGTTAGTTTACGAGTATCTGCAATCGCTGTTGATAATAATCTGTGAAAGATTCATTTTCTGCCATAAAAATGGAGTCAAACTTGCTCGTAGAGATTTGCAGTTTTTGGATCTTCACCCAGCGTTAGTTCCATCATGTGTAACTTGCAGAACTATCCCAGATTTCTTTCGCAGTCTCACATGCCGAGACGCGAGAGAACTCAGTTTGTGACAAAGCATTAAATAGCAAGCTTATTAATTCCCTTGCCATTGTAAGAAGATGAATGGATCTCTTCCTTGATCCATTTCGACCCTAGCGTTTGATGCGTGCGAAAAACTCTAGCCAAAATTTCAGTTAGGATTAGACCATCCTAATTCAATTGATTGCCACACCCGTTCGTCGATGGAAATTAAAAAGGCTTTCATCCGTACTTTCCAGTAGGCATAATTTGTTCCATCGAAGAAAGGGGGTCTGTTGATGTTTTCACCTTCAACCATTGTTTACAACCCTATTCCCGCTCTGATACCACTTGTTGGGTTTAAATGTAATGGATCTAAATAGGGGAAAAAACACCTAGAGGGGGGTGAATAGGTGTAAACAGTAAACACTCAAAAAATCATTGCGCAATAAAACCCAATGCGGAAATAAAAATAAACACGCAAGATTTTTACGTGGAAAAACTCCAAACCGGAGTAAAAAACCACGGGACCGATCACACGGCGAAATCCACTAGAATTAAAACACGTACAAGGTGATATAACGTACTCACAGACGACTCAACCTTTTACCATACGCTCCTAGTAGATCTTCTCCGCTCGCTCCGCGACGCTTCTCGAATCCACGATCTGCGCCCAACGCCGAATCCACGGCGTCCAACGTCGAGTCCACGACGTCCGACCGAATCCACGGTCTTCACCCAGTAGCACGCTTCGAATCCACGAACGTACCTCGCTTCGAATCCACGAAAGCGGTTGCACCTTGAATCCACAAGGCCACGCGAGTCCACGCGCCGATTTTGGGAAAATCGTTGTTTTTGGGTGGTGATGATCCGCCGAATACTTAGATTAGAAATAGATCGGAAATACCATCTAAGTATTCATTAATTTGATTCTACTCAAAATCTGAGTTTGAAAACCTAGAATCAAATTAATAATATAGATGAAGAAACATAGAATTAAATCTAGTATTTCCTTTCTTCTCTATATGTGGATTTTTCTCTTTTTCGGTCGTCACATAGAAAATGAATTGTAGGGTCTATTTATAGGTTAGAAACCCTTGGGAGAAGATAAGGATAAAAAACTAACCATTTCTGGAATTTTGCAGGACGACGGTCCGGACTGGATTTGGCGGTCCGGACCGTCTCAGCGAAACAGACAATTTCCAAAAAATGAGGCATTCGGGGTCCGGACTGAGATCCAAGGTCCGGACTGTTCATGCAGTTTTAACAATTTCCACGTTCGGGGTCCGGACTTAAGATTGCGCATGAACAAACCAACGTTCGGGGTCCGGACTGTGGTCCAAGGTCCGGACTCTGAACATGCAAAATGCCCAGTTTTTGATTTTTACTCTATCAAAAATTCATCCAAGTGTTTCTACACTATACTAAGTATTTGGATCATCAAAAATCTTTAGTTAAACGTACCTGATCCTTTTGAATTCTTCTTTCTTGAGATTGAGGTAAGTGATCAAACCTTCTTCATCTTCAATCTTCAAGACTTAACGGAAATCACGAAATACGCCAACTCAAATTCCGTAACACCTATGAGGCAGTCAGTTCGATTGGGTCGATTGAGCACCTTGGGTGCGGGTAGTTGCATATCTTTTCATCTGTATCACCTATTGAGCATTTAGATAGAGGTATGGTAGCTGTAGAGTATCTTCAGCTTTTCTTGTTCAGTTTTTACTGCATTGTTATCTTATGCCTCTAGTAGACTTAGTGGGCAGACCGTCGGGCTTGGTGGCGGTACCCATTGAGAACTACGTGTTGATGTAGTTCTCACACCCGTTGGGGGTTCTCCTCCTCCTTTCTCTTTTCTCTCATTTATTTTGCAGAGTCATCTGTGGGAGATACTGATTCTGCTATTGCTGTTCGAAGCGAGGGAGTCGCGAGCTAGATCCCTACATGTCTTTGGAGAGTAGTTGTACCCCCCACATTGAAAATTTGTAGTACAGTCAGTAGATTAGTTTTATTTCTACTTTTTGAGAGATTATTGTAGTGAGGATATGACTTGTACTCAGTGCCTGTACACTGATGTATTATTTCAGGTTACCCTCCCTATTGAGTTCTGGGTTATTGTATCTGAGGATTTTGTATTTGATTCGATTTTTGGGAGATGGATATTGTATCTTTATTTTCAGTTGTACAGTGTTTGATAGAGTTTTGCAGCTTTTTATTTTACAGCTCTGATATCTGTTTAGCTGTAGTAGATCTTTCTTTGCAGGTTGGACGCTTCGCCTATGCGGGGTTTTCGTATAGGTGGCAGATCTGTTGGCGAGCACGGGTCGCAGTTCGACCCCGGGGCGTGACATCACAAATGCTGTAGTAGACATAGCTCGATATTAAGCCTCCGAACTGGACTAAGGAATAATTTCTTATTTCTTGGTTCACCAAGAACTGAGAGAATTACCAAAAAAAAAAAAGAAGCAAAAGCCTGTAACAAAGCAACGATCCCAATCAACATCACTATATACATGAAGTTCCAATTTAGTAGATGATGGAAAGAATAGAGACCTATGAATAGTGCCACGAAGATACTGTAGAATTCGAAGTAGGGTTCCATAATAAATGGTAGTAGGTTCTTGAACAAATTGGCTGATAATATGAATAGTAAGCAATGTTCGATTGTGTGATTGTAAGATAAATAAGGGGTCCTACAAGCTCTCTATAACGAGTAGGATTTTTCAAGGGTGCGTTTGGAAGCGGGATAAGCAGGAATTGGCTAAATCGGGGATAAGTATAAAGTACGGAACTAGAGCTAAAACGCGTTTGGGATGGTTCCAGGGATAAGAGAATTTGTGTTTGGTTTAATAATAAGGAATAGGAGGGATAAAGAGGATAAGATGGGTAAATTACCTTTTTGCCCTCAAAACTTAATATGTGATAAAAGTTGTTAAAAACGAATTAGTTCGTTTTAATTAATGGATTAATGATTTAAAAAAATAAAATTATAATTATAATCATAATTAAAATGTATTATTTAAAAATAATACATTTAATTTAATAATTAATTTTTTCAACTTAAAATTTAAATTTAAAATATAAAATTTCAACATTTTAATTTTAAGATTTACAATTATATAATATTAATTTTAAATAATTAATTTTTAACATAAAATATTTTTAAAATTCGCAAAATTCGTATATTGCTAAATATTTATAAATTTTGCCCACGAGCTTTATTATGTCATTAAAATTTTCTAAACTTTTTTTCTCATTTTAATTAATGGATTATTGGTTTAAGAAAATAAAAATAATTTATAATCATATAATAAAAGTATTATTTAAAAATTTTACATTTAATTTAATGTTAACTTTTTTCAAATTAAAATTAATGGATTAATGGTTTAAAAAAATGTGATAAAAGTTGTTAAAATCTAATTATTTCGTTTTAATTAATGAATTAATGGTTTAAAAAAATAGAAATAAAATTATAATTATAATAAATTATATTATTTAAAAATAATATTTAATTTAATATTTTATTTTTTCAAATTAAAATTTAAATTTAAAATATAAAATTTCAACATTTTAATTTTAAGATTTAAAATTTTATAATATTTATTTTAAATAATAAATTTTTAACATAAATTTTTTTAAAATTTGGAAAAATCGTATATTTGCTAAATATTTGTAAATTTTTGCCCTCAAGCTTTATTAAAATCGTTTTTTTCGTTTTAATTAATGGATTAATGGTTTAAAAAAATAGAAATAAAATTATAATCATAATTAAATTATATTATTTAAAAATAATATTTAATTTAATATTTATTTTTTCAAATTAAAATTTAAATTTAAAATATAAAATTTCAACATTTTAATTTTAAGATTTAAAATTTTATAATATTTATTTTAAATAATAAATTTAAAATTTTATAATATTAATTTGTGATGATGAGAGTGTATTGGGAGCGAGAAAAAGGGAGAGGGGATGAAAGGAAAAGAGAGAGAGGAGAGAGAGGGATTTGTGATGATGAGAGTGTATTGGGAAGAGAGAAAGGAGGAGGGAGAAGAGAGAGAGTGAGGAGAGAGTTTTTATTAAAATAATATGTTGGGATGAGATAAAGTAGATAAGAAGGGTAATATGCAAAAATTTTTATAGATAAAATAATAGGATGGGATTTGTTATACCAGCTATTCTCCTTGTTCTGGGTTAAGCAATACCAGATGGTTCCTGGAGCGTTTGGGAGAATAAGGGAGATAAACCCGCTATTCCCGGTTCTATACCGCAACCAAACGACCCCCAAGGGTTCACCTATATCTTGTGGTGTCCTGATTTTTTCGTACGACCTATCTTGGTGGTTGGCGATGAAAAACATCTATTATCGGTGTATCGAGCCCGTTGTGAGTCAAACGAATGCCAAAAATGGATTCAGTTTGTGAAAACGTTGAAAATCGACTATTTTCGGGCGAAACGGGCCTAACGGGCCGATTTCTCGAGTGGGCCGGTCCACGGCCCACTTGGCGTGCACCGGGACCAGCGAACGCGGCGTGGTGCCACGTGGCGAACAGGGATAGTGTGACGCCCCCAAGAGTCCCACATCGAATGTGGATGGAATTGTGATTGGGTTTATATGAGACATGGACACTAGTAATAATAACTGGACTTAAGCATTTTGGGCTGTGGTGTGGGCCCAATGAGTTATTATTGCTAATGGGCCAGATCGTTACAGATAGACTGGTCAACGCATGCGGGACAGCGCGCGTCTCGCGCCGGGCCCGGCGCACGGTGGACCGCGCCGGGCCACGTGTCGCCCGCCCATTGGCAGGTGCAGCGACCCGACTGGCCCGGCATGAACCACGGCCCACGCTTCCCGCCTTGGACCGCGCTGCCACACGGCGCGCCGCGATTGGTGGGCCAGTGTGCGCGGGGCGCAGGGCAGGCCACGTGGCACGTTGTGGGTGATTCGGGCACGCACAGTTGCGGGCCGGCCCGGATTCGGGCGCCCGATTCTTGCATCCGAATCCGGAATCTCCTTTTGGTGGGCTTGGGCTATAAATAGCCTATTTGGACTTCATTTGGGCTTCTTTTCCCGAGTTTTCTCAGCCTATTTTTGACAGGAAAGTTCCACCTCGAGTTTTCTTCGACTTTTGGGATCTCGGAGATTTTTGGGAGTCGTGCCATCTGTGTTCTTCTCGACATCGCGAGCTTCGACGCGCCTTTGATACCGAGCTTTTATCGTCGACGCTTCTTCCGCGAGCTCCCCAGGGCTGACGGGAGGAAGTTTTTGGCCGATTTTCACGGCATCGGTTTCATGAGAGGTAGATCTTTGTTTTTCGTGTTTTCTTCTCCTCTCAGTTTTGAGTTTTTATTGCGGTTTCTGAAACATTTTTGAACCCCTTTCTTGCTGGTGATTTTCATGGACATCGGAGCTTGTCAGATTTTTTATCTCCGTGCTCGGTTTTTGGATTTTGATCTGTGAGAAATCTATTGATATCTACGCTTCGCGAGGATTGCAGCCATATTTTTATTGGAATTTTTGGAGATCATCTCGCAGGCGATATTTTGGCTTCTTTCGAACTGATCTTTCCGCAGAATTGTGATCGTGGGGATTTTTGCTTACCGCGATGTTTGGACTGTATCTTTGTGCCCAGGAGAAATTTTCAGGTATTTTTAGGCTCGTTGGAATCGTGGGAATCTGAGGATTATCCCCGTTCACTTTCAGTTCATTTGGACCTTGGATCGACGCGCACTTTCAAGTGGGTTGCTTCGTCTCCAAAACCGGTGGACGGTTCTCTAATTCTATGGAATAGCAAGCATGCATGATTGTGAGATGTGTTAAGAAGCATGTTAGGGAAAGAGATCATATTTTCCTTGTGTTGTTATTGAGATCATATCGGTTAATGCTTCTTATTTGTGTTAATAATTGTTATTAATGGAACTTGACCTAGCACCCTGTCATATGATGTATGTTCAACCAGACTAGTAGAAAACCCTCACTTGGGCTAGATTCATTTATGCTTTAGACATCCACACTTTACATTCTATCCATGGACATAGTGTTTTTCTCGCCCGGGTAGTGGGTCGAGTGGTTGGGATTTTTCTTAGTGTAGGATGCATGTTACACTCGTGCTTAGGGTTCGAGTAGAGTCTGGTAGATGTAGCTAGTCTTGTACCAGTGGCGGGAGCCGTTTGGGTAAACGGTGGTCCCGGGTTGTCGAGTTCTTCAATTTATTTGTCGCCACTGTGTTCGTGGCAGTGGTGTACCAGTGATAGCAGGACCTTGAATTCAGAATCTTTTTGGACACACCTGATTTCAGCAAACTAATATTTTTTCTCCAAATGTCGAAGGTTTGCCGGAGTCTGTTCTTGTCTGATTGGGCGAATGCATTAGCCCTTCAGGGTTTGGGAATAAAACTTATTTTCTAACTGATATTCCTAAAATAGCTAAAATTTATTAAAATGAGTTTTCTTAAATCAAGATGGTTTTACAAAAAGAAACTACTTTTAGTCCTTACCCCGCGTGGGTTCGAGTGAAAATAGTTTTCGGTAATAAATATCACCTTTTCTGTAAACTTCTTCACCCGAGAGAGTTTAAGTGATCTGGATTCTAAGGGCTGCCTTTTTCTTTGAGTCGAGAACAACGAGAGGCTATGCCTAGAGTCGTTCTTGTTTGATTTGGGTTGTAGGTTCTAGTCTTTCGGGATTTTCGGACCCTTCATTGTTGTCGGCTGTGGAGTATACCCAGCTAGTGAGTTTGCATGTTGAGTTGATATCCTATTTGGGGTACCGTTGGGTTGACGGCGGTCTTGGCTGTCGAGTATTTCCAGCCCGTGAGTTAGAGATGTGATGTTGGTTATTGTCGATCTTGTTGATCGTGGATTTGGATTATAGCATGTATGAGCCATATTGAGCTCGACAGAGATGCGCGGATACTTTCCTCGGTGGGGTCGCGCCACTCGAGTACCGCTCCGGAGCTGGGCCTGTTACTTTACTATCGGTAATATATTTTTGTTAGGATAATAAATATCCACGAGTACTATATGCAACCTCTATCCGTAAGAAATATCGAAATGGCCCAAGTTCTTTCATCTCAAATTATTTTTGAAGATGAGTCTTGACGGACTAAATATGAATTGGATCGTCATATGTCATGATCATATCATCGACATAAAAGAAAAGAATAGTATGACTGACGAATTATGTATATGTGAATATAACATGATCAATTTCACTCTGCACAAATCCGATCGACATAATCGCCAAAAAATTTTTCTCAAACCAAGCACGTGAAACTTGCTTTAGGCCATAAATTGCTTGTCGAAGTAAGCACACATGATTTGGTAACGAGAAAGACTAGGCGGAGGCTCCATATACACTTGCTCTTGAAGATCGCCATGAAGAAAAGCATTTTTAACATCAAGTTGGTAGAGTAGTCAATTATGAGAAGCAGCAATAGCAATAAGTGTTCAAACTGATGTCATTTTGGCAATTGGAGCAAGCGTTTTCTCATAGTCAATTCCGTGTTCTTGGGAAAAGCCGCGGGCAACCAACCGAGCTTTATAGCGGTCAATTGATCCATCATAGCGAGTTTTGATTTTGAAGACCTATTAACAACTGATTGGAATCTTGTCAGAAGGAAAAGGTACAAGTTCCTAAGTACTATTTGTTTTAAGGTTGATAGCTCCTCTGTCATAGCCTTCTGCTATTTAGGAATTCGGCTACCTTGGCGGTAGGTAGTAGGTTCTTGATTATTGTGTAGAGTAGTAATAAATGTTTGAAATTTTGGAGAAAAAGAGGTAGAAGCCACACAACCAAAAAATTGTTTAGGACGTGTATCTGAGTCAGATATCGACGCTCTAAATGAGTAGGAACATCACCCGGAGTGCTGTTGGAAGGAGCTAGGCTACGATCAGGTGCATCATTAGAGTCACATAAGGATGGCTTACATTACAATAAAATTATACTATAGTGACATTTTTAAGTATTTCTAAAGTCTTAAAAAAGTGCCGCTTGCAAAAATACTGACACTAATAATACTTATTATTAGTGTCGCTATATGTGCAGTCGCTAGTTTGTATAGCGACACATTATTGCAATGTATTTCAAAAATGTGTCCATATAGCCTAATTTTGAATATAGGTAGGACACTTGTACATAAGTGTCACAAAAAATATATTCCTATAATCTAATTTTGTTGTAGTGTTAGAAGATAAAAGATTACTATTAGTGGAATGGTGTCGAAGTTCAAGAAAAGAGAAATCAATAATAGAAGATGGCGATAGAGTTATGGATTGTGCGTGAGCATAATAAGAAAGATTTTCAAAAAAGACAACATCTTGTGATAGACGAAGATGGCTAGTAACTAGATCATAACATTTGTATTCTTTGTGCTTAAAACTATATCCAAGAAAAACACATACAACAGATGTCACGCCCCGGCGTCGAAACTGCGACCCGGGCTCGCCAACAGATCCGTCGCCCATACGGGAAGCTCCGTATAGACGAAGCGTCTAACCTGCAAAAGATCAACTATACTATACATATATCAGAGCTGAAAGTAAACTACTGAAAATAAATAGATACAACTCCACAAATATACAACCCAAGTCCTCACAAATACATAAGTCTCTCAACTGAAAAAGAAAAATACAAGATAAGTCCCAAAAGGAAACCCTAACAATACTAATACATCATCAAAATAGGGTACAACTACTCTCTCTCTGGTAGACGACTGGTAGGGATCTAGCTCGCGACTCCCTTACCTCGATCAGCAGAATCAGCAACTGGAGCAGCAGGAACAGGAGTAGAGGTCCCTGAAAAAAAAAACACCACGACGGGTGTGAGAACTACATCCCACAGTAGTTCTCAGTGGGTGCCGCCAACAAGCCCGACGGTCTGCCCACTAAGTCTACTAGAGGCATAAAGTAATAAATGCAGTGCTGAAAGGAAAAGCTGAAAAAATAAACTCTACCGCTACTTTGCCTCTATCTAGATGCTCAAGACGTGAAACAGAAGGGAACATGATGCATCTACTATCTCTCAACCTAGATCACCCAATCTATACTGACTGCCACATTGGGTCCAGTCAAACCTGCGCCTACCTACTGTCGTTACATCCAAGGAGGGCCGGACTTACGTAGGGCGTCCGTGACTGTCAAAACTGGCCCAGCCAGAGGGATTGCGTCGACAAGTCGTGATAGCAAGTAACAAGCCCAGCTCCGGAGTGGCACTCGAGGGGCGCGACCCCACTGAGAAAAGTATCTGCGCATCTCTGTCGAGCTCAAATGCGGCTCATGCAGGCTATAATCCAAATCCACGATCAACAAGATCGACAGTAACCAACAATGACACTCACTCACTCACAGGCTGGAAACTACACAGTCCGGACCCACTGTCACTCAGACGGCTCCCAAAAATGAAACACTGATCTATAGACTGCTATCAGACTCCACTCGGCCCCCAGACACGAGTGTAACATGCATCCCATAACAATCCCGACCTCTCGACCCACTACCCGGCGAGGAAACTCTAAGTCCAGAATGAAATAAATAATGACAGTGTGGGAATGACTAAAACAATAATATCCTAGCCCAAGTTTGAGTTTTCTATTAGTCTGGCTGAACATGCTGCATATGGCGGGGGTGCTAGGTCAAGTTCCAAGATAATAATAATTTAATAGATTGTAGAAAGCAGAAAGGTCACATGATGTCAATATAACAGTAGGAAATAGCAATTCTCACATTCTAGCATGCTATATAGTACATTCACAATCATGCATGATCCTACATCAATAGAATTAATGATCAGTCCATAGATCTTGAAGACGAGGCCACCCACCTGAAAGTGCTAAACTGTACAAAGTCCAACAGCTGAAAATACCCAGGAACAAATATCTCTAACTTTCCCCAGTTCCAACAGGTTCAGAAATATTCGCAAACACCCCTGGGTACAACAATAAGGTCCAAAGTTACACTTTATTCCAAAAATATCCAAGTACATATAATCTGTTGGGAACAGTCCCACAAATGCAAAATTTTCACCTGTAAATAAAACTCCAAAAAATCCAATAAAAATATGACGGCGATCATCGCGAAGTGTAGATATCAATCGAGCCCTTAAACGTCAAATTCTGATACCCGGATGCAGAGATAAAAATCTGACAAAGTGCTACTGTCCAAAAGATCCACCAGCAGTAAAGGGGGTCAAAAACATACCAGAAACCCCAATAAAAGCTCAAATCTGAGAAAAGTGGACAATACAAAAGTCGTAGATCTACCTCTCGTGAAACCGACGCCACAAAAATCGTCCAAAAATACTGTCGGAGCAGCTCAGTGGACCTTGCAGACCGAAATGCGACGATAACAGCCTCCGATGAAAGAACGTCGCTCTGCGCTACGATGCCTAAGTCGTCGACGTCGCGGCCTCCAAAAATTCCGAGTCTCCTTCACAAGATAAATCACAGGGAAATGAAGAAAGTTGCAATAGGGCTCAGGTGGTTTCGAGCTTGGGAAAAGGGTCAAAAAGCCCGAGCAAAGGGGATATTTATAGGCCCACACAAGAAAAAGAGCCAAAAGCCCCTTTTATTGGGCTTTCGGGCCCAACTTCCGGGCGCCCGGGGAATTCGGGCGGCTACAGTGTTGGGCCTGGCCCAACATTGTGCGTGCCCGAATCACCCTGGAGCCTCCACGTGGCCACTCAGCTCTCCCCGCGCCCGGCGCACGCGCGCCCGCCACTCGCGAAGCGCCGCGTGGCCCGACAGCGGGGCGTGGGGCGGCTGCGCCCGCCCAACCGTGGGGCGCCACGTGGCGCCCCCACGTTGCGGGCACCTGCCCCCAACTGCCCCCAACTGCTCCCCTGGTACGTGGACCGCGTGCGCGTGAGCCAGCCACTCGCAGGCTGCCACGTGGCGCGTCCTGGTCCATGCGCCAGGCCGTAAACCCCCGTGGACCGCGCACCGCGAGCCCGCCAGTCAAGAGCCGCCACGTGTCCCCCGCACTCGGCCCATGCACCAGCGCCAACTTTCCGTGGACCGCGCCGCGTGCGCCGGCCAATCCAGTGCTGCCACGTGGCACCAGGCCGGTCCACGGCTCCCCCCATGCACCAAAATGCGCGAAAAACTTTTGGAGGTCCGTTTTTGGGCATTCGGACTCCGAAAAAGGCAAGTAAATAGCCGATTTTCGACGTTTTTTCGCGCTGAATCCAAATATGGCATCGGATTAGCCTAAAGCCCTTTCTAAATTCTGACAAAAATAGCCGGAAGGCAGGCTCAATCCCAAAGCCTCACTGAGTCCGTCCAACGCGTCCATTTGACGCGTTGCAGGTCCCGTACACCAACAATAGATGTTGTACAACACGGATCATGGGAGAAGCTACACGGGGATCGGAGTTACTTCAGTAGAATTCGAGGTTAACTTGGTTATTTTCATGTGGTGGTAGTAGAACGAGATAAGTACAACAAAAAAATACGAAGATGAGTGTATATATGTGCTTTAGAAAAAAATGGTTCACTAGAAGAGACACCAGAGAGAACAGAGGAGGCATAATATTTATGATGTAGATTATTATGAAAACAACATCTTCCCAAAAATAATGGGGAACATAGATAGAAATCAAAAGAGAACAAACAGTCTCCATAATATGCCTATGCTTGTGTTAAGCAACGCCATTTTGTTAGTATGCATAAGGATAAGAGAGTTGTGGTAAAGTATCATTCTCGGAAAGAGTATCTCAAAATTCTTTGGAAAGATACTACTCACCACCAATATCAGAATATATATATACATACTTTTTTTTATAATAGCATTAAAATGTCTTTTTTATCATTTTAGAAAAATCTCAATAAATTTTGAAAAGTTCAAAGTGATTATGCATAAAGTATACTCATGTATATGGAGAATAATTATCAATGAATATCACATAATATCTATTCCCTGTATGAGCAGGAATTAGAACTAGCCCCTAAACTTCTAAATAAATTAAATCAAAAGAGTGACTTGAAATGGATTCACTTAAAGAAAAAGGTCTAGTTGATTGTTTAGATAATTAGCAATCCATACAAGATAAAAACTCAATATCATGACTAACATGCCCTAATACACCACTACGAATAAGACAAGAAAGACACTCTTTGAAAATACGACCTAATCGACGACGCCAAAAATCAATTGGTGAAAATGCAATAGCAACCTTAGGAGGTGAAAGAAGCAATGGAAGATGCAAGAACTCCATGTAGTATAAACCATCGCGCATATAGCTAGCCCTAGCCGATCAGTTTTTCGGTATGACGATCCTGCACAAAACAAGAAGTGAAAACAAAAGGTACAAAGAATTGTCGAAACGTCTCAGCTTGTTTTGTTCTTACGACAATCATTAATAGAATGCCCCCAGTAGTGACAGTAACGACGTTGAATGCGGCGTTTATCTTTCTTGAAGAAGGGATCATAAGACAACCCTTATGGCAAAGAAAATTGGAATTGCTGACTTCCAACAACAAAGTTACCCAGTTCTGGTAGCTTTGCAAAACCTAAAACTCTTAAACGAGTTTATTCTGCAATGATCAATTTAACTAATGCAGCATCAAGCGTAGGAAAAGGTGATCGGTGGAGAAGCTAATTAACCCCGCAGCGACTCAAACTCTTGTCGGATTCGGATGAGAAAATGAAAAATGTGTCGTTGATCTCTTTGGTAGAGCATTCACAAGGAGAACATATTAATTTTGCAGACAGATTCCTCCATCATGGCCGATCGACGCGAATGAGTTTTCAAAAAAGAATAAGATTCTTGAATTAAACGCTCGATCACCTTGATAGGCTAGGAATTAAGAGTCATGATATTCCGCATGGATATGATTGTGCGTGGCTGGAACGTTGATATAGCTTTTGAATATGAACCCACATTTCATACGCGGTCGTGAGACTCACCAACTGCATTCGAATGTCAGTATCGATTGAAGAAGAAATAATATCCCGTGCATGACAATCAACGAAAATCCAATCAAGAAACTTTTGCTTATCGGTGGGAGGCTTAGTTTCATCGATGTAGCTTGAGAGATCAATTGCACTGAAAAGAAGCTTAACCCGAACCGACCATTCTCAATAATTTGACCTTGTCAACTTAATGTCAAGTTGAGTCAAGGTGGGTAAAAATGATGTTATGCGAGCAAAAGCTCGTGCTGATGACATCATAGGTTGCGTAGGTTGCCATGAAAAACCTTTTAGGTTAAAGATTGTACCAGTAGAGAACTAATCAGTTGATGTAAATGAGCCTTAAGGGATGCTGATACTATTAAATTGGAGAAGGAGAAAATTTATTATTTTTATTTAGTTATAAAATATACAATCCATTTTTATTTAATCACAAAATATACAACCCTTTGGGTAGAACGGAACGAAAGAATCTTCGAAAACAAGAAGCGAAGCCTTGGAGTTCTGCTAGCTGATATTCGACATTCACGTGCGGATTGGACCTCATTCTGCATCTAGATAAACAATGAGCTGTTGTTTTTCAAGACGCAGAACAGTAAGTTAATTTTTTTTTTTTTTTTTTTCGGGGCCGACCGGCTCACTTCGGTGGTCGACTGTCCCACCTATGATGCTAAGTTCATTGCGTTATGAATAAAGCAACAGCATACTGTCATTCTTTCAAATATATAAATATATATATATATATATATATATATATATATATATATATAAAAGAAAGAAAATTATAGTATGTATATATTTAGTATGGTATAATCTAATTATATATAGTAATTTTTAAAATTTTTATAGCAATACATGCGACAGAGATAAAAAGTCAATTTCATAATTAAATCACACAGCCATATACCAATATACCAATATTCTTGATTACATATCATTACAATCTCGATATAACGGTTGAGTATTATAAATTTGTTAGAATTTGTTTAGATTTATAGAATAAATATTTAAATTTTTAAAAATAAATTATTTAAAATTTAAATATTAATTAAAATAAAAATCTAATTGAATTACAATCGGATAAGTTTTAGTTGAGTTATATATATATAATATTTTGTGGATTAATTTGTGTAGCAGCCTCTGGGTTAATTAATAGTACGGCCAAATGGTGAAATTTGGTCCGTACGTATTGAAGGTTAGAGAAAGTCTTGTCCAAGGTTTATTGCATGCACCAAGTGTACGTACGGGTGCATGTAAGTGCATGTAAGGAGAAATTTTTTACGAGTTTGAGTTTTACAGAAGATGGGAAAAGAACAAAAGATTCATTGAAGGAGCTCGAGTTCCCAATATATAGCTCTCTTATATAAAAACCAAATGTAAGCAGTTAATTAAACCCATCGCTCTCAAATGTGGCAACACACCGAAACTAAGCATACTTCACGGCACGCACAAGTCCCATTAATTCCTCCACCCGAGTAACAAATCATTAATTTGAGTTCTACGTAAGCCCACATCTCTCCGATCTCTATATAAACCCATGCATGATCCCTTGTGGAAGTGTGCATTAGATCGACTTGTTAGTTTACAATGGGTTTCCCCGTGATCAAAGGCCTTTGCATGGCTTTGCTTCTTCTTCTAACTGTGTGGGCTTCTTTCGCCTCGGCTTCTCGAGAGCTCGGCGAGATCATGTCGATGTTAGAGAGGCACGAGAAGTGGATGGCTCAGTACGGCCGCGCGTACAAAGACGCTGCGGAGAAGGAGAGACGGTTTGAGATATTCAAGTCTAATTTTGACCTGATTCAGACGTTTAACGAAGGAAATCACAAGTTTAGGCTCGGGTTGAACCAGTTTGCCGATCTGACGAACGACGAGTTCAGGGCCATGCACAACGGCTTCAAGCCCAACTCGGGCGCGGCGGTGAGCGCAGCGAAGCAGTTCAGGTTTGAAAATGTTACTGCAGTGCCTGCGAGCATGGACTGGAGGGCTAAAGGCGCGGTTACTCCTGTCAAGGACCAAGGACAGTGCGGTGAGGAGCATTTAATTTGGCTGATTTTTATATATATGGGTTACTCTACCAAGTAAAATTAAGATGCATCATATTGTTGATCATACATGTAACAAAACTAGGATGCTGCTGGGCATTCTCCGCGGTAGCCGCAACGGAAGGGATCACCCAGCTCACAACAGGCAAGCTAGTCTCCTTATCCGAGCAAGAGCTCCTGGATTGCGACGTGCACAGCCAGGACCAGGGCTGCGATGGCGGGCGAATGGACTCCGCTTTCGACTTCGTCATCAAGAACGGAGGTCTAGCCACCGAATCCAGCTACCCCTACAAGGCGGCAGAGGGCGCGTGCAACACCCGCAAGGCTGCGGCCGCCTCCATCTCAGGCTACGAGAACGTGCCTGCAAACGATGAGTCCGCTCTTCTCAAGGCAGTCGCCCACCAGCCGGTGTCGGTCGCCATAGACGGCACTGGGTCTTCCTTCCAGATGTACAGCGGAGGCATCTTTACAGGCAGCTGTGGAACCGATCTAGACCACGGGGTTACTGCAGTGGGCTATGGCGTGGCAAGCGACGGTACCAAATATTGGATTATTAAGAATTCGTGGGGCTCATGGTGGGGCGAGAACGGATACATAAGGATGGAAAGAGATGTGAATTCTAAAGAAGGACTCTGCGGCATCGCGATGGAAGCTTCATATCCTACAGCTTGAGAGCAAAATGCAATACGTACAGCGTAGTGCAACAATGTGTATATATATAAATATATATCTGGTATGGCTTTGTGGGTGCAGTACTATAAGTGAAGTCATTAGGTATGGCTATGAAGCACTTCTAAATGTATGAGATATCAAGTTCAATAGAATTACTTGTGAATGTTATTTATAGTGAATCCCAGTTTCCATTTTTCTATAAATAATGATATTTCGCTGCATGAGCAGGTTCGAATCCTGATCTGCGATGTTTGGTTGGGTTTGGTGCTATCAAATTCATCTATTAGTCTATTTGATTTATTTTGAATTTGATTCAATAACCCATGAAGTGTGCTCTCGTTGCTAATTGATTTTGGGCTCTAGTTGACCCTTTGACAAATTGGGTTATAGTGTGAGATGTGTTCTCATTGAGTGAGAAAGGGTTCCCAAATTACTCTCTAATGTTCTATTCCTTGGTGTAAAGGAGAGAGGTGGAGAGAGTGTTGGATAAGGAGCTCGATCTTTGTTACTCTTGCTTGACTTAAAGCATTCCGTTCTCCGGATTTGCGAAATCCGTAGGAGCTTCAGGGTCATTTGGATTCGGCATAGAACCGCTAATAGGAGGGATATCCCTCTTATTCTTTCAAACGCACTAGAAATCAATCGGTGTAGCTTGTTCCGATAAAACTAGAATAAATGAGAATTACTATTCTCACTCTTTCCAACTACCCTCTTATTTTTTTCTTAAATATCCTCACACGTCTACCGAGGCACCATCTCTCACCTCATTATTACATAATAAAATTTGAGGGCAAAAAAGTAATTTACCTCAATTAAAACTCTTTATTCCTCTTATTTCTTATTCTCATACCAAATATAAAATCTCTTATTCCTGGAACCATCTCAAACGTTCTTTTACACTAGTTCCGTACTTTATATTTATTCCTGGAATAGTTAGTTCTGTCCTATCCCGTTACCAAACGGGCCTCAAAGAAAATCTAGCAAAACGTTTTTCTCCAATTAAAAGTTTATATGCCTATTGTAATGCAGTGGTAATTTCTAACTGACTTTTATAATTTTTTTTATTTGATAGTAGGTTTGAATTTTCTGTGCCGTAGATATAGTTCGATTTGGATGAACTAGATAAATCTCATTGTGTTACGATTGTGCTTGAATTTTTATTTTCTACTTCATTTTATCCAATATCTACACATCTTAATTATGTGTGTTTTGAATATAATTTATCTTGATTTCGGTCGTTCCCATGCTACATATGAGACTTACATTTTTCTTTTTTCTTTATTTTTTTTTTTCACACTGAATTACAAAATTAAATTCTATAATCAATATCTTTATTCTTTATTACTCTACAGTATAAATTATAAATGTGCTACATCACAAAGAGCATTTTTTAAGTTCTTTTTTTCTCTGTTTTATCTACTAGATCTTTGTTGATCTTTACTAACACTCTCTTCTAATTAAGTGCTTCACTTCCAAGTCAAAATACAAAGAAGAATGTTCTTTGTTTTTCACTTTTTAATTTGCAAATATGTTACTTCCCCAAGTATATAATTCAATTGGCCGAAAAGTATGAAGTTTGATTTATAAATTATTTGATGAACTAGTTAGGGCATATTTGGTTTGAAAGTGTTTGTGTCAAACCGAAATTTTGGACTGTTGACCGAGTCAAAATTCCTTACGATTTATATTTCTGCACTTAAAAAGATTGAGAAGGGATCGATTCAACTGAATTCTTTCTCGATGCGTGATATAAGTTCAACTCAAAAGCTTTCAAATGAATTTGGCTGAAAAACTAGAGCTGAACTAAATATATTTCATTAATGAAGGTGAGGAATGTTACAAGGATCGATTGCAAAGCACTTGAGCTCAAATTACAAAGAACTTAGGATTAAAACAAAGCTATTCCTAAGAAAGCAATAAAGGATGGAAATGGAAAGAAAGGTAAAAAATATGGTGGTTTTACATGTGAGCAAAAATCTTTATTGCAAACTATTTTTCATTATTTATAATGAGATAAGACAGAACTAGCTATTCCAGAAATAAGTATAAAGTACGGAACTAGTGTAAAAAAGTGTTTGGGATGATTTCAGAAATAAGAGATTTTGTATTTGGTATGAAAATAAGGAATAAGAGGAATAAAGAATTTTAATTGAAATAAATTATCTTTTTGTCCTCAAACTTTATTATGTAATAATGAGGTGAGAGATGGAGCCTCGATAGACGTGGAATGGCATTTAAGAAAAATGTAAGAGGGTGGTTGGAAAGAGTGATAACAGTAATTCTCACTTATTTTCTAATTATGCCGGAACAAGCTATATCAATTAATTCTTGGTGCGTTTGAAAGAATAAGAAGAATATCTCTCCTATTTTCGGTTCTATACCGAATCCAAACTGCCCTAATAGAGACCTTCTGTCAATCTTCAGTTATCCGGCAGATATTAGACGGCTCGTTCTATAGGAAGTGCCAACTGAAGGATTTTAGGCTTGGAATGAGAATTAGGATTTATTTAGCCTAAATTTTGAAAAAAATAATTTTTACAAAATTAATTTTAGTTTAAAAATATTAATTTTAGTTTGAAATTTTAATTTTGGTCATAAACCCATAGAGCGTTCGGCTGAGTTTAGATAAAAATTAATTTTCTGAAATAATTTTGTAAAGTTGTTTGGCAAAAAATTAGCAAGAAATATTTTTTTTTTTGCAAATAATTTAAATTCAAATATTAATCTATATTTAATTTTAAATTATAGTTTTCTCATTGTTTTTGAATTATGAATTCAATTTTTAATTTCTCAAGTTCAAGTTTAAATTCTAATATAAGTTTGATATTTGAATTTAGTTCTAAATTTAAATTTTAGTTTTGGGTTTAACTAATTTGAATTGTAAATTTAGATTCAAATTTTGATTATGTATTTGAATAGTAAATTTAAATCTTATGCAAATTTTATTTTATTTTTTGAATTTTAATTTAAACATCATTTCGATTAGAATTTGAATCAAACAAATTAAAGTTCTTTATCATTTCGTTTTCAATGATTTCTTTTCATTAATTTCTATTCCTATCCCTATCCCTATCCCTATTGACTAAGTTGTACCAAAATATACCACTAAGTTGCACCAAAATTGGCATGATCAATGTTTACTGATACATTACAAAATAGAGTATATATCTTACATCCTATTCATTCAAAAATTATTATTTCACTACTTATCATATTAATTATTTAAAATTTTGTGAATTCTAAAATATGGTAGTAAAATTTACAAACCCTTTGGAATGTATAAATAGCATTTTCCAATGGTACTAGAGCAATGCTACCCATACCAAGCATTTTTCTTGGTATTAATTCACTTTGCTCTAAGTCCTTCAACTTGTTGCTACTTCACACATAGTACATGAACTAATTGTTAATATGTAGGCAATAGAGAAAGAAAGAGAGAGAGGTTACAAAAGGGACAGAAACCAAATCTAACATGCCCTTGCAAATAAGATTTGATTATATATTATTATTATTATTATTATTATTATTATTATTATTATGGAGCAATTTTCTATATATCCCTAAAAATTTTTCTATATTCAGATTTACCTTTCTTAGAAGACTAATATTAAAACTATCCTTCTTACGTTTCAACATCTTTCCAAAATATCCCTGAATTTAAACTCTCTTAGTGTACCGTTTGGAGCTGCCGTTATCTGCGTGAAATTACCATTTTACCCTTTCAAATATACCCTAAATCCTAAATCCTAAAATCCTAAAACCCTAAACCCTAAACCCTAAAATCCTAAAAAATCCTAAACCCTAAACCCTAAGGTAGCGTTTGGAAGCGGGATATACCGGAATGAGATATACCAGGTATAGGAATATAGTAAGGGATATACCTGGGATATACCTAAATTGTGTTTGGTTGGGAATGAGGGATAAACCTGGTTTAAACCTGGTATAAGAAAATAGGTGTTTGGATTGGGGATTGAAAAAAAGGTGTATAAAGTTGACTTTTTGGTTTAATGACGATGTGACCTTTTGTTTTATGTATATTATAAATTTGATAATTAAAGAATGTATTAGAATATTTTAAGTAGGAGTAAAAATTTTAATTTTTAAATTTATATAAATTTTATAAAAATTATAAAAAAATTATATAAATTTTACAATTTTAAAATTAATATTATTTTTTAAAATTATAAATTTATAAATATATATAATATAATTAAATATAATATATTTATAATTTAATAAAATATAAATATATATAAATTTATAAAATATAAAAAATTAATTTTAAATAATTTATAAATTTATAATTTAAATATTTTTTAAAATTTAAATATTCTAATTAAAAAAATTAAGTAAAATTTAAATATTCTAATTAAAATTTAAATATTTTATGTAGGAGTAAAAATTTTAATTTATAAATGTATATAAATTTAAAAAAATTATAAAAATATTGTATAAATTTTAAAATTAATAATTTTTAAAAATAAAATAAAATTTTTAGATTTATTAAAATATAAAATTAAAAAAATTTAAAATTTATAAAATTTAAATTTAAATATTTAAAATTTAAATATAAAATTTAAATATTTTTTATAATTAAAAAATTTTTATTAAAAGAAAAAAATTCTGAAGCTAAAGAAAAAAAAAACGAAAAAAAAAAAAGAAAAAAAAAAAAAAAAAAAAGGAAAAGTCCTTCCCAAGGCACTGCCTTGGGAAGGGACAGAGAGAGAGAGAGAGAGAGAGAGAGAGAGAGAGAGAGGGGGAGAGGGAGGAGAGAGAGAGTGGGATATACCTGGTGAGGGAGGGTTGGGGTGGGATATCCCCGGGTGGGTTTGGGGGATATCCCCGTTTGGCTGGGATATCCCCAAACGGGGATATCCCCAAACCGTTTGGGTATAAAGGGGAGATATCCCCCCTTTATACCGTTCCCAAACGGTGCCTAAAACTCTAAACCCTAAACCCTAAATCCGGACAAAATAGGTATATCTGATAGTTTTCAACTCTGATTATTATTTAACTCTAGTTTAACCCTAGTTAACTTAATAAAGAAAAACGGTAGAGGTATTTTTAATAACGGTGGAACGTATGAGGAATATATTGGAAAGAAAAAAATAAAAGGGATAAATTAAATATTTTTTCAGATTTCAGGAATACACAGGCAATTATTCCTATTATTATTATTATTAAGACTTTGACTTGGCCATTCTTTTTTATAAAGTATTAAAAACTATGAAAAATTTGTGAATCTAAATTAAGTGGTGCAAAAATGTACACATTTTTTTCTCTTTTTTTTTTTTTTTTTTTTTTTTTTCTTCTTTTTGGGAATGGTACAGCTAACATTTTTCTACATAATAATATTCCTAGTTCATATTTTAGATATGTTTGTTTTTGCACTATGTAGGATGAACTATACTATCTACAAAATACAAAATAACACATTTTTTATTGGGCATTTTAGATGAGTTTGAAAATTTTTTTTGAATTTCGATCCTAGATGGCAGAACACCAAAGTAGTAAAAAATATATTAAAACCAACTTATTATATTATACAAAACAACGTATTAGTATGAAAAAACATTAATTTTCTATTGTACTTATGTAATGTAATTGAATTGAGCTTAACAGTTTAGAGAATGATACAGATTTCTATGTGTAGTCCTTTTCATTTTTAAGGTCTTTCTTATTGGTACAGGTGACAACATTAATTTAATCTCTACTGTGCTTGTCTTTTTCATTTTTAATGTCTCACTTGCCCCTATAGGTGACATAATTTATCTAATTTTAGGTTATTTCCTATTAGCTTTATCTTCTGGGTACCATAGAAGCTCTTCTTGGCCTCCCGAAATAGCAGGAACTCAACTACAAAAAAAAAAAGAAAAGAAGAAGAAGAAAAAAAAACACGTTCAAGAAGTCGAGCGAAACAGATCCTAACACTTTGGAGGAAGTGGAATTACTTCGAACATAAGGTACTAGTATAGTTACCCACGCAATGCGACGAATATATATTATCAAAATATTATTTTTTATATATTTTTTTATCATAATATAAATAAAAATAAAAAATTATATAGAAAAATTTTAAATATTGTGTTTTAAAACTTCCGTTCCAATATATCAGAAAAAAAAAATAAAATAATCATTCTCAACTTTAATAAAAGAATCTACCAGCAACAATCGGAGTAGAATATTAATCCACTCGAGATTAAAATCTAAAACATATATGAAAATTTAATAAAGTTTAGAGAGAGAGAGGGAGAGAGAGCGCACGTTCTATGAGCTACGGTGAAGGCAACGACGGTGGAGGAGGAGGAGCAGGACGAGTAGGCGGAGAAGTGGAAGATTCTGATCGGCGGGTCGCGATAGCAGTGGCGGTGATGGGTAGGGATTGATCATGATCAGTGCCCTCCGTGCGACAAAGGAAGACGAGAATTGGGTCTAGAGTTTCGGCGAGGTCGGAAGTAAAAAATTTTCAAAGACGGAGAGTCGGATTAGACGACGGTGGCCATAGAATGGACGGTGGAGATTTTGACCTTAAAAGAGAATGAGGAGGAGGCTTGGAGATTCTCCACGGCGGAAAGGAAAAAACAAGGATTGAGGATGGAGGGATCGAGAAAGAGGACTTTGTTGCCAACGGAGCCAATGAAGATGGTGAAAAATGAGGTGGTGGGTTAGAGAGAGAGGGAGAGAAGAAGAATAACTCAAAAAGAGGGAGAGCGAGAGACGAGAGAATGATATTGATCATAGCATAAAAGTTTTTGTGGTTGGATGCGAGCTGTGTGTAGAATTTAATTTTAGGAGTATAAGTGACTCATTGAATTTCGAATCCACAATTAATTTATTGGGATTTGGAAATAGAAAGAGTCCGCAATTAATTTATTGGGGATTAGGAATGGAAAGAGTTTATAATTAATTCATTGAGAGTTAGAAATAAGAAGAGTTGGGAGTTGGAAATGAAAAGAGTTTACAATTAATTATTGAGAGTTGGAAAAAAAAAAAAAATCAAAAAAATTTGAATAGAAGAAAATTTTGCCACGTGGTAAGAAATAGGAAAAATCGTATAGAGGTATAGATAGATTATAGTGGAAAGCAGATAGGTGGCACATGAATACAAACAGGTGGTGAATGAAAAGGAAATCAATAAAATCATTTTCTTAGGAGTGTTAACAAGGTGGACAGAATAACCTGAATTAGGATGGGAGTAAAACAGAATTCTGATGAGGAAATCAATTAACTGAAGGTAAAGATACTACAACATATCCAACATTCAAGGTTAAACAGTTAAACAGAAATGTGAGAAAAAGGTAACAAGAGGCATCAATTAACAGAATGAAACAGAGCATTACTAAACATCAAAGTAAGTTACAAATTTTGAGAGAAAAAGCTAAGCTAAATAACTGAAGAATAATTAGTACTCCAAAGATGCTCGGAAGTAAGCTTTAATCCTACTACAAGTACAACATCAATAACTTGACAAGATCGACAGGAAATTTAAGTCATTTTGATCCTTTTTACCAACTAAAAAAATGGGTAGTACATTAAGATAATGTCACGAGCAAACTCCTAACAGTTGGACCGTCCATTCCCGATCAAATTTGTTGAAACAGGGCATTTTTTTTAAGTTACCTTAGGGAGATTCATGCTTTGGAGTTTGTAATAATCCTTATATTAGATACAGTCAGGCTGAAACCTAGTGCCTATTTGACGTGTGCTTGACAAACAAAAATTCTGGAGTTTTCGCTCTGGTGAGATGTTGGAATGAGACCACACAAAAGCATTAATTTAAAGTTCTGCTTTTGCTATAGCAAGAAGCTGTTGGAAGGATGTCGAAAAAAAAAATTGTTAATACTTCCAATAGCACACCAACAAAATCTCCAGCTAGCTCAAAGAGTTTCCAAGTAATTCTTGTATTGAAATGGGGAGCAGGCACATAATACTTGGAAATTCAAATCTAATGCTTCTCCTGCACACTCGGGTTTTAGTGGATATACAAAAAAGCAAAGGGTTCTACATTGCCCATCTAACGTGGTTTCCAGGGCAGCTTCTCCACTCTGGCAAGCAGAAGCTCTCAGTCATTGGCCAAAACAAAAGGTATGAAGCTTGCTCCGGTGCGAGCTGAGACGAGCTTTTTGGCCAAAAAAGCAACAGCTCCAATTGAAGCTTCCGCTTTTGATGCCATGGAAAATATTGAGGTAATTTTAGTAAAAATGCTGGTAACACTTCTTCGAACAGAGTCAAACGGCAGTTGTGCAAAAGCTACAGTGAGGCCAAACAGGCCCCCCCGGTCATGTCATTAACCATAAATGCACGTTTCATGAGCAAGCACAACAGATTCGACGGGGTCATCAGCAGTCATTTTACTCGACCAAATCTACCTGCATCCCTATTTGACTATCATGTTTTATTAAAAAACTCATGCCGGGTTCTAGACGTACTTTTCCAAAATAGCTTGCAGTAATAGATGATATAGTTTCCTTGCGATGTGCTTAATAAATTTCATCGCAAAGAATCCTTGTGTCCCTTCTCCAATTATAAGCATGGCTAACATTATGTGAGCCCAAGATTAAGCCATGGGAAACTACCAATTTAGGCAACCAAAACAGAGTCTCCTGGTAGACCTGACTAATTCACTAAATAGTTCAAAAACTTAACAAACTACAACATATGCAAACAACAACTAAATTTATTTGAGCAGATATAGTAAGAACTACAAGAAAAACGTGAGTTAAACAAATAACATTATTTGAGCAACAAGTAAGGAATGCGAAAAAAATAATAATTTGAGTACAGTAACAAAGGCATTTGATCATTTGTTGAATGTAAAGCAAGCTCTTCATATTATTAAAACAAAAATACAAGCAACTACTTGATGAAGAAAATCTATTATCCCTCTCTATCTAGGTCATAGTGGAAGATAAACTTAAACCTACAGCACACAAAAAGCGAAAGGCATGCATTTATAGATAAAGCTTAATTTACCTCGCTAATCACCTTAAAACATGTCAACAAATGCGAGATCTGGATATCATAGGAACACTGTGATGCTTTGAACTTGTTGCATCTGTACGTAGATGCATTTTTAGCTACTAAACCATCCTTCAGGCATTTCATACTTTGAGTTCATCGGTATACTTGCTTCTTTCTGAATAATCCAACTTTTCTTTAGGCTTCCCAGTATCTACACCATTAAGTTGCGTTAAAAGACACCTTTTTCTCTTAACTCTTTCATTCTGAGCACCTACAATAGGGTTGAGTTGATCTTTTCCTGTTGAATAGCTGGAGTCCTCCCCCGTCCCAAAAACCCTAGCTTGGTTACACATAACAATTCTCCCTTCTGATTTATCCACCTTACATCCATTACTTGACTGAATAAACCCACCGCAAGAAATAGTCGGCTTCTTATTGTGCTCGCCAGATAACCCTTCATTCTCACTACTCCAAAGCTTCCTTTTTTGCTTATTTTTTGAAATTCTCGGTGAGCTATTCATAGCACTATGCAATCTCCGAGCAATCTCTTCATCATTTTCCAGGCTCTCTCTGCTCGCCACAGACCGCTTGGTCTTATAGAAGAGCTTAACAGGGACATGTTTCTTTTTCAACTTGGCTTTAGTTTGCCGGCCCTTTCGTTCTCTCCTCGACATTTTATCGAGCAGCTCCAAGGCGGTCTTAGCAGAAGCCCTAGCCTTCACAGCTATGGCGGCTTTCTCTACCGCAACTGCCCTAGCATTGGCTGCAACATCGGCAGCGGCCAAAGCTACAGAATTGGCCACCCCAATGATCTCTTCAGGGGAAGCAGTGGCCGAGTTGATAACATCGCGAAGCTGAGCCCCAAGATCAGTAGAAGAAAGAGGAATAGGGAATGGGAAATCGTGAGCTAGATTCCCTGACTTCAATCCGGCAAGCAGCCGCTTCCGAGGAGGCAAACTGGTATTGAGATCAAATGATTCCATTCAATCCCCTGTAGGGCTAATCACTTCTCCACTCAATCAACCCCCCACATATCAGATTCAATCATATAACCAACACCAAGATCCAATTACAAAATCACAAAATTCCTCAGATATCACGAAGCCCCGAGACCAAAACTAGGGTTTTGGAATGCACACTCGCTCGTTTAGCACCTGAAACAAAATTTATAGCAAAAAAGTGAGCTCGATCACCAGATTCTGATAATTTCAGAATTGATTCTTCGAAATTCCGATAAAATTCATCAAATTGAATCAAAATTCGTAGAGTTCGTGAGAAACACCACAATAATCACCAGATCTCTACAAACGGGAGGAAAATGAGATCGCAAGGAATCAAAAAGCCGAGAACTCTACATCGGCTCCATGAATTAGGGATCAGTGGGTGGGAATTAGGGTTTTTTTTTTTTCATCGAGTGGGAGACGAGGAACGAGCGATCCTAAAAACCCCTGAGAGAGAGAGAGCGTCGCTCACCTCACTTATAAGGGCCGCCGCTTATTCCGTTCGCTCCCCGACCCCCACACATTATATTTTCCCAATATAAAAGGAAAAATTTCAGATCCCCCCTGTCGTTTACTCCTTTTTCTACTTTAGTACCATATAAAGATTTAATTTTCTACTTCGTTTATTTCGAAATAAACTTGAATTTAGAAGCAACTACACTTCGAACTCAAAATTTCGGGTATCAACCACCAAATTTTTTATCACTTACGTTAAAGACAGTAGATACCATATAGATTATTATTATTATTTTTTTTTTTGTTACTAGTGAGTTTTGCTGGCTGTAAAATATTTTTTTTTCAAATTTTATATATTTAAAAAAAATTAAAGTGTTTTTATTTTTCGTCGATTTTTGATGAAAAATAAAAATTTAAGTTTATATATATATATATATATATATATATATATATTTATTTATTTATTTATTTATTTATTTATTTTCATCAAACTAAATAAATGTGATTTTTTTTTTTCTTTCAACTAAATAAATATTGATGAAAAGCTTCTCTCTTTTCTTTTTTTCCTACTAATCAACACTACAAAATATAAGAAAAAAATTCCTCTGATAATTTTGTTTCCATGAAAAATTATTATTTACTGTTTTTTGTTTTAGCCAAATACTCTCTAAACTTTTCGTTATTTTTTCTGTAAAAACTGTCATTTGCTCCACAGGCGTGTCACAAAGGAGTGTACGTCTTACACCCTTATTCTAAAATTCACAAAATTTTAAATAGATTTTAATAAAAATATAAACAAAGTTTTAAAAAGTTAATATGACAAGTAATATAATGATGATGACTCTTGGATATAAAAGGTGTTATAATTTGGTTTAAATTTATAGTTATCTAAATTAATATTAAATTCTAATTTAATTAGGATAAGATATAATTTGAATTTATTTTGAACTATTTGGATTGTTAGTAGGAGTCCAATTCAACTAGAATTAAATTAGAGTCTAATTAAATTCTAGTTGAGAGCCCTATATTATATATAGGTGCTACGACTTCATTAGAAGAGATCAATCTCTCAATTAAATTCAAATTATTTTCTTGTTCTTTGGGTGTGGCTCTTCACGAAGCAGCCGCCTATCGGCACAGCCACGGCAACATTACGGAGAGAGGAAGCAGAGCCTTTTTCTCTTGGAGCTATAATTAGCGATGTGCTAATTAAAGGCTAAGGTTGTCACGCCCCGGGTGTAACCAGAACCCGGGCCCGTCCACAGATCCGCCGTGCATGCGGTATTTCCCACATACACGAAGCGTCGGTAACCTGCTCAGATAAGAAATAATAATAAAAGAGCATAATAATCAGAGCTGAAATAAAACTACTGTATCTCAGACAGATGCTGGAAGTAAAAGGTACAACAGTAAAATATAATACAGATGTCTCTCCCAGCTCACAACTAAAATACATACAGCTGGCAGAAGCCAGTCCCCAAAAATAAATAAGTAAAAACTGTCTGAGAAGTTCTGGTACCCAAAAGATAAGCAGCTACAACCCTCGGGAGGCTCTCTAACTAGTCCGCGATGCGCTTGCCCCGATCAGTTGCTGATGGCCCAGCAACTCCCGCAGAGGACTCTGCAAAACAAGGGAAAGGAATGGAACAAGAAAAACAATGGGGGTCAGTACTACTATAAACAGTAGCCTCCCCTAGTGGGTAAAGCCTCAGCTCAGATATGCCCACCAGGTGATCAGAGGCGAAAAAGGGAAAGGAAAAGGAAGGAGAAGCAGATCAATAACGCAAGTGATAAAGTGCTATCCCTAATATGCCTCTATATGACCAACCAATAAGGATGGGAAAAGTGATGCATCAGAATCAAGTAGCCTGTCATAAATACCCAATCTGACAGCCAGTGAACACTGGCACTGCCTGCTCTGCTGTCGAACTCAAGAAACCAGAATGGTGCCCGGCGCTCACACCGTGGAAAGCAACATGGTGCCCGGCGCTCACACCGTGGAAAGCCTACTCCGGAGTGGCACTCGAGGGGAGCGACCCACACGAGTAAAGTATCACTGTATCGAGTACCACTGTATCAAGTATCACTGTCTCATAATAGCAGGACTGGATCGAGACTCAAGAAAGTGGGAAGAACCCTCCACTAAAGATAGCCCGATCCCCAAAACACCCAATCTAATGCAATAGTATAAGCCGGTCAACCACCCAAGATCCGTGGTCGCCGCAACACCCTGTCATACTCCCAATCTGATGCAATAGAAACAATCCGGTCAACCACCCAAGATCCGTGGTCGCCGCAACCCCCTGACAAACTCAACTTGTCCCAAATCCCTAATACCTGCCTACACTGTCCAACATACGCTCGAACCTGAGCGATTAAGCCGCTAGTGCCAACAATGAAAGAAGAAAGAGAAAAGCATGGTTTCTCCTAAGTCAAGTCCCAAATAGTGTAGCAGTAAAAAGATGACATAATCATATGACCAATTTAATCATGCAGTGTTCCAATACTTTGTCCAATTTCCAAGTATAAACAGTTTTGAAGTGACATAAGCTAGGGTGACCGTCTCACATGAACAAACATTAGTTTTGCAGTCCTCTAATTCTATGTTGTCTCTGAGTATAAAGTTCCAGAATCAATAAGCGATTAATCTAACAATAATTTATTCGAGATCCGATAACCAACAATCAATTTCCTAGAGCATGCAAGTCTACCAATCAACTCATTTAGCATTATCAAAGCAAGGGTACTCTGATATTCCTAGTGGGCATACAAAGAGAGGAGTACAACAACCACCCACCTGAAGCGCAACTGTCCCAACTCGTACAGTCAGAAAATACCAAAATTCCAATTCCTCGCTCCCACAAATTTAGCACACCCGCAACACTCCTGGTACATCAAGGAATCCACTAATTACACTAGAGTCTCAATTCCAGCACTAATTACCACATACAAACACGAGTACCAAACTGTCAAATTATCACCTGCAGAAAATGTCCAGAAAATTCCAATAAAAATATCACGGCGATCCTCGCGACGATAGCTTCGCGACGGTACCTAGCACGCCCAAATCCGAGTTCTGTACACCAAGATAAAAATTCAGCAAGGGGGCACTCTCATACAAAAATCTGTATTAAGGACTGATTACTGTTCACAGAGAAATCCTTAATTTTCACCTCGAAAGAAAATTCACGAAATTCCACTAAAAATACGAGCGCGTTCCTTGCGATCCGTAGATGAAAAAGTTGTATAAGCTCGTTTCCGTCAGACGCTCGTGCGCAAAGATATGGCCAAAATACTCCGCTGCTGTCAAGTAATTCCATGCAGAAAAAGGGGTCACTTGTTGCCTCGAAATCCGTGCCAAAACCTCGAAACGGGAAAGCGCGACCAAAACGAAAGATGAAGTCCTACCTCTTAGGAGTCTACGGTGCAAGAATCACAGGAAAATGATGTCGGGGTAGCCCAGGGGAGCAAAAACACTATCGCTGCGCCGAGGAAGAACACAAGAAAGCAACGTCGCGCCGCACCGTAAAATGGGGAACCTCGGGATTCGTGCCTCCAAAATTCTTGAAACTTGGCAGGGAGATGAAGGACTTAGAGATGAAGAATTTTGCCTGAAATAAGCTTGGGCTGAAGAGGCTCGGTTTGGGAGAAAAACAGGGAAGAAGGCAGCTCGGATGGTTTAATTAGGCTGAGGGGGAGGGAAAAATTCCCTGCGCCCGGTGCACGAGCGCCCGCCAGTGGCGGCGCGCCACGTGGCACCGCCCCCCGTGCACCGCGCCGTGGACCGCGCACCCCGCACGCCCGCTTGTCGCGTACGGCACCTACTCCACTAGCCGCGTGGACCGGGAGCACAGGACCGCACCAACCAAACCTCGCCACGTGTCCACCCGGTCCACCGTGCACCCGGCCCGAACTCCGTGGACCGCGCGCTGTGGACCAGCCAACCGGAAGACGCCACGTGGCCCGCCTCCGGTGCACGACCCCCGCGGTGGACCGCGCGCCTGCCCCGCGCCCTGGCGCGCCTGCCCGCGGCCTGCCCGCGCCGCCTGCCGCCTGCCCGAGGCGGCGCCGCCGCCCGCCGGCGCTGCCCGCCGCCGCCGGCCGCCGCCGGCGATCGCCGGCGACACTGTTCCGGCATGAACAGTACCCGAAAGCTCAAATTTGACAAGTAAATAGCCCATCTTGACCGTTTTCGCGCGCTGATTCCAAAAACGAGGTCCGTTTTGCCAAATTCCGCCTCCAAAATTTGCCGGAGGCTCCCGCAAGCGCCAAAAACTGTCAAAACTTCCGGGAGTCCGCTTTTGGACATCCGGACTCAGAATTGGGCAAACAAAAAGCCAATCTCAAGTGTTTTTCCGCGCTGAATCCAAATCCATCCTCCGTTTGGCCTAAATCCTTTTCTAAAATTCGGCAAAAGCAGCCGAAGGCCAAAACAGCTAACCAAAGCTCACAGGGTCCATCTGTGGCATCCCTTTGATGCACTATGGGCCAGATACACCATCAACAGGTGTTTAAACAGTGGATTCACGGGAAAAAGCTGCATGGGGGTTCGGGGTCCTACATCCTCCCCCACTAAAAAAAGTTTCGTCCCCGAAACAAAGATAAACAAGCAAACGTACCTCAAACTGCGGCCTCGAACAAGAAGGGGTAGGCATCTCTCATCTCTGTCTCCAGCTCCCATGTAGCCTCTCGCTCCTCATGATTGCTCCACAGGATCTTCACATATGGAATGGCCCGATTGCGCAATTCCCTCACCTCACGAGCAAGAATCCGCAACGGGCGCTCCTCGTAGACCAAGTCCTCGCCGATCTCCAACGAAGTGAAGTCAATCACGTGCGATGGGTCAAAAACATATCTCCTCAGAGCGGAGACGTGGAAGACATCATGAACTCCGGCCAGGCGCGGGGGTAAGGCAACTCTGTAAGCCACAGGACCAACTCTGTCAAGTACCTCAAAGGGTCCAATAAAGCGGGGACTGAGCTTTCCCCGTACTCCAAATCTCCGGACCCCTTTCGAGGGCGAGACCTTCAAGAAGACATGATCACCAACCTGAAACTCCAGGTCTCGCCGTCGAGTATCTGCGTAGCTCTTCTGACGACTCTGGGCTGTCTCAAGATGCCGGCGAATAATCCTGACTTTTTCCTCTGCCTCCAAAAGTAACTCCGGTCCCAAAGTCCTCCTCTCACCCACGTCACTCCAATATAAGGGAGACCGACACTTGCGTCCATACAACGCTTCAAACGGAGCCATCTGGATGCTCGCCTGATAGCTGTTGTTGTACGCGAACTCAACCAAGGATAAGTGCCGGTACCACCCTCCTCCAAAATCCATAACGCACGCTCTAAGCATATCCTCGAGGGTCTGTATGGTGCGCTCTGACTGCCCATCGGTCTGTGGGTGGAAAGCGGTGCTAAACCTGAGCTGAGTCCCCAATGCAGAATGCAAACTCCCCCAAAAGCGTGATACGAATCTCGGGTCTCGATCTGACACAATCGAAGCAGGTATGCCGTGAAGCCTCACTATCTCATCCATATATAACTGTGCCAAATGCTCTAGTGACCAAGTCATCTGAACTGGTAAGAAGTGCGCCGACTTGGTGAGTCTGTCAACAATAACCCAGATCGCATCTGCCCCGCTCTGCGCCCTCGGCAATCCAGTGACGAAATCCATAGTGACGTGGTCCCATTTCCACTCGGGAATTGGAAGACTCTGCAACTTGCCAGCAGGGAACGCGATGCTCTGCTTTCACTTGCTGGCAAGTTAAACAGTGAGCTACGAATCTCCCAATGTCCCGCTTCATTCCGGGCCACCAAAACTGTGCCTTGAGGTCCTTATACATCTTAGTACCTCCAGGGTGGACGGTATAAGGTGTATAGTGGGCCTCCCTCAAAATCTGATCTCTAATCTCCTGATCCATAGGCACACACACTCGGTCCCTGTACCGCAGTACTCCCGAGCTATCCACCGAAAAATCCCCTGTCTGATCCGCCTGAAGCTGCGTCCTGATCCTCGTCAAGTGGGGGTCCTCACTCTGAGTGTCCCTGATCCTCTCCAACAGAGTGGGCTGCAAGACCATAGACATAAGTCTAGCAGAGACCCCAGGGGATACTACCTCCAGCTGTAATCGCCTCATCTGCTCGACCAACGGCGCCTGCTGCGAGATCAATAAGCTCAGACTCGTCCTCCTGCTCAAAGCATCCGCCACAACATTGGCCTTGCCGGGGTGATAAAGGATACTCAGATCATAATCCTTTAGCAGCTCCAACCACCGGCGTTGCCTCAAATTCAGCTCCTTTTGGGTGAACAGATACTTCAAGCTCTTGTGATCAGTATATATCTCGCAATGCTCACCATACAAGTAATGCCGCCACAGCTTCAGAGCAAACACCACCGCTGCCAACTCCAGATCATGAGTAGGGTAATTTTTCTCATAGTCCTTCAATTGCCGCGAAGCATAGGCAATCACCCTACCCTGCTGCATCAACACACACCCCAGACCACTATGTGAGGCATCACTGTAAATCACAAATCCTTCCCCCATAACAGGGAGGGCAAGGATTGGAGCGGTCATCAATCTCTGCTTCAGCTCCTCAAAACAGCTCTGGCAAGTCTCGCTCCAAACAAACTTAACCCCTTTCCTGGTCAGACGAGTGAGGGGAGAGGAAAGCTTCGCAAAGCCTTCCACAAAACGCCGATAGTAGCCCGCCAAACCAAGAAAGCTCCGCACCTCAGTGATAGTCGTCGGCCTCGGCCAATCTCGAATAGCATCCACCTTGGCCGGATCCACCGCCACTCCAGCAGCTGAAACAACATGACCCAGAAAAGCAACCTCCCGGAGCCAAAACTCACACTTTTTGAACTTAGCATACAGCTTCTTCTCTCGCAGAAGCTGTAGCACGGTCCTCAAGTGCTCCTCGTGCTCCAAATCACTCCGGGAGTAGATCAGAATATCATCTATAAACACCACCACAAACCGGTCCAAAAACGGCTGAAAAATCCTGTTCATCAAGTCCATGAATGCGGCAGGGGCATTTGTCAACCCAAAAGGCATCACAGTAAACTCATAATGCCCGTACCGCGATCTGAAAGCCGTCTTGGAGATGTCCTCGGCCCTCACCCTCAGCTGGTGGTAACCGGACTGCAGATCGATCTTCGAGAACACCGATGCTCCCTGTAACTGATCAAACAAATCATCAATCCGGGGGAGGGGATACTTGTTCCGGATGGTCACTTTGTTCAATTCCCTATAATCCACACACAACCGCAGTGACCCATCCTTCTTCTTCACAAACAACACAAGCGCTCCCCACGGAGAAACACTGGGTCAGATGAAGCCCCTATCCAAAAGATCCTGAAGCTGGGCCTTCAACTCCCTCAACTCAGCCGGCGCCATCCTATAGGGTGCCTTAGAGATTGGTGCAGTTCCAGGAACTACATCAATCACGAACTCAATCTCCCTCTCCGGCGGCATCGTCGTCAACTCAGGGGGAAATACATCTGGGAACTCGCGGACAATAGGGATATCCTCGAGTCCCAGTGCCGCCGTAGGCACCTCCACCACAGTGGCCAAAAAGGCAGTGCAACCCCTACTCATCATCCTCCTAGCTCTGGCCGAGGAATTGGTCGCTGCGAACAGCGTACTCTGGCAGCCTCTGAAAATGAACTCCTCCTGTCCTGGCTCGCAAAGAGCCACCGTCCTCTCTCTGCAGCTGATAGTGGCGGAATACCGCGACAGCCAATCCATACCTAGCACCAGATCAAAATCCTGGAGCTGCTGCAAAACAAGCAAGTCTGCAGGCAAAATCCAAGGCCCCAACTGCACTGGGCAAGCCACACAACGCTCCTCGACATGCAAAGTATGATCAGGAATCCAAACCTCTAACCATGCAAGGATGCACATTCTACTCAAAGGCAGGGAAGAAAAGCTCGACAACAAAGAATGAGATATGTCGAATCTACCACCGGAGTAAAACATACCTGCCGCACCTGGTCAGCGATAGCAGGATCCTCCATCTGTGCTAAGCAATCATGGCCGCCGAAAAGGGTGCTCTCATCAGATAAGCGGGTGGTGGGAAGATTGGTCAATCTGAAGATCTGTCGGTGAAGTCCCCAGTCGTGGCTGGGAAAAAGTAGGAACAGTTGGCCGAAGTGCGGTGTTGCACTGTCCTTGCGGGGCACGTGGCTCGACATGTGCAAAGGCTGCACACTTGAAAGCAACGACACACCTCGGAGTCACATTTATCTGACAGGGGTGCTGCCCCGCAGAAACAACACACCTAACTGACGATCGGGCCCGCCTGGCTG